>ML373332.1:0-81124 GCA_005239525.1 Nicotiana knightiana | reverse complement strand
TATATATATATATATATATATATATATATATATATATATATGTATCTATTTTACTATACCGAGCCGCGTTATAGTCGGCCGGGTGTGGCACCTATTGTGCAACCACTGATCAGTTGGGTTTACCGATTCCTCTTTGAGGCCGGGTATGATATGATGATGATGATGATGCCCACAGAGGCGAATGTTCAATGATGATGATGATGCCCACAGAGACGGATGTTTAAAAAGATTATGTGTATATATGTATCATGCATTTCATGTTAATGTCTCTTAGAATCACTCAGATGCTACAGGTTGTATCCCCTACATCTCTCTTTACATTAGTGTTCTTATTTATGCTTTCCTGCCTTACATACTCAGTACTTTATTCGTACTGACGTCCTTTTATTTATGGATGCTGCATGTCATGCTGCAGGTCCTGATAGACAGGTAGACACAGCTCCCCCACCACAATAGGCTTTCCAGTTCAGCGGTTATAGGCGAGATCCCTTCTCCAGACTTGTCATGGTCTTGTTATGCATTTTTTTTATAGATATTATGGGTATGTCGGGGCCCTGTTCCGGCTATGTTGCATTACTTATGCTCCTTTAGAGGCTCATAGGCAGGTTTCAACTCATGTATAGTTTGGTATGCCTTGTTGGATAATTTTTGTTGTATTGTCTTTCATGGCAGCGTTGTAGCTTGTACATTTTATGTAGTTTCTTAGCAATCTTGTCATCCCATGTGATGTATGTTCATGATCCATATCTACCATTTATATTGATCTCGTTATCCCTTAAACATAATAAGAAGGTTAGATAAAATGTACGTTGGTGCTCAGCAAGTATGGCCCGGGTGCTAGTCATGATCCTCCAGTTTGGGTCGTGACAAACAATTGAATTTATATGTGGTTTAAGGATACGTGATTTCACTTGGCAAAAAATGAGAAAATACATAAATTAATATTAATTATTGACTGTAGAGAAAAATGAAGCAAACCAAACGATATGTGCAGCCTTGGCCCTCGAGCTAGGTCGCCCTCGAACCAAACAGATATTCTACTAGAAATATGAACAGAACGACAGAGTAATGAAAGCTTAAGAGAAAAGTAGTATATTTCTTTGAATAGTGTTAATCCGATGCCTTTACAAATTATAAAACCCTTCTTTATATAGTAGAGGAGTTACTTATGGTACAATTCTAAATACATTAAGAAATCCCATGATTGGCTAATTAACCGGCCTTTTCTTGATATATGCCGAGATTCCTGTTGTGATTCTCGCTCGATCACGGATGTTTCAGCTTACCGTTACCCGACTAGGTAAACCCCCTTCGATCTCATTTTATCTCTGTTCTGCTCGGTCTTGATCTTTGCTGCTCTTCGTCCTTGATCGGTCCCTGAATTAAAGGTTTAGCAATCTAACTTTGTAATGAGGTTCGATATAACACGAGGTTGAACCGTGGCCTATCGCGATCCAACTTCAATTAGTCATAAGAAGGGCAGGTCCATTCTAATCTTATACATAAGTATTATTCTATTCTCCACTGTTGTCTCTTCTTCAAATAACATTTCCTTCACTCTAACCACATGTTCTCTAATAGTTAGTTGCTTGAAAATATCCCCATAAGTGAGCTTGCCTCCATTTAGAGAGAGAAATCTTAACCCTCTTTAGCTTCTGCTTGAACATCAAGAAAGGACCTCCAGTGAAGTCAGCCATCAAATTTTGTCTAATCATCTCCATAAAAGATTCATGTTTGGTCCAAAAGTTCAAGAACTTGAATGTTTAACAAATTGTAAAGCCTGATCACCACAATTCATCAAAAGTGAAGCATGATCTAAGTCTGCTCTTATGAGATGCTCCACTTCAATATTGGGAAATAGGGCCTAGAAAGGAAAATTCACAAAAATTATGTCCAAATGTTTGAATATGCACTCTGCATTAGGCCTCTCATTCCACCAAGTAAAGGGGTTGCCTTTGTGTCCAATATCAAAGAGTTCACATGAGTTAACACAAAAGGAAAAATCTTCATACTCTAGGGGTACACTTGCAGTCCTCTTATCTTCTCCTTTTCACTAAGAATCACATTAAAATCCCCACCAACCACCCGAAGTAACTCCATATCTAGCAAGATAATATAGATTATGCCACAATTCTAATCTTTCCAGTGATGAGCACTCTCAATATACAATGGTCATCATAATGTACTTACAAATATCTTGATGGTTACTTGCTGCTCAGTATCAACCAATAAATCCCATTCCACTACAGCATCAAATAATAACCATGTCTTCCCATTACATTTGATATTGCAGCTTCCATACCTAGCCTCCTTCTATAGTTCTGGATAAACCTCTGATTTTGAAATGGCTCTATAAGTGCTACAATGAAAAAATCATGTTCCTTTTGCATGTTGATAACTATCTGAAAGACTTGTTGTGTCTTTACAGACCTTATGTATCATATTAATGTTTTAATCATCATCTTGTTGTTGAGGTTTCCCTCTTGGGAAATATTCTTGTAGGTGGCAGTGGCTCTTTAGCTTGTGTTTGCTTCTTTCCTTTCTTTTCACTTCTAGCTGAAATCCTAGGTGACAAATCTTCTTCCCTTGCTACAGCTTTAAAATTTCCAACAATAGACTCATCATCACCTTCATCTTCTAACTATTGTTGCTCCACTAATGTATTATGAGTATCCTCAAGCAGTACGTTGTGTGTAATGATATCGCGGAGCACCTGATTCGTAGATTTCAATGGTACATTTATCTGAATTTGCATTGGATAATCATTACCTGAAGCACATGCCAAGGGCACAATTTCAATTGCACCTGATTCCCTGGGTATTATAGCCTACCCCAGCTGCTCATGTTCCGTAGAAGAATCCTTCAAGACCTCAGAACCATTTCCTTTAACAGCTAAAGACTCCCGTATAAATCTAAATTGAAGCTCATAGACATAACCCAAGTTAGGGTTCTCTGTGGCAGAATTCCAGGAATTAATGTTCCATTAGAATCACCAGCCTTACCACCAGCTATGTGAAGTTCTGACCCAACTGTATTCTCCAAACCATCCACATTAAAAGCCTTAGCTTGATTATTCCCTGAAATATCCACCGGAACATCATTAACATTGATCAAAACCACCTAAGCACTTCTAGAGTTTACTGTTTCATTAGATTTCTTCTTTGCTGATGCTGCAGTAGATGATCCTCCTCGATTGCTAACTTCTTTTGTTGCTCCTCTATCACCCCAGCTGGCATAATTGAGTGTTGTAAACTGGAGTTCAAATTATCATCAACCCTAGGTTTTTTATTCCTAGGGTTATCATCAACCAGTTGCTCTTGCATGTCGCCTTCTTTTCCTTGGCTTCATGTATTCTTTGTTGTGTGTATTTGAGCTTCCATATTATCAACTTCATCACTCCGTAGTGATTTCCCAGAATTAACTTTAATATTCTCCTCCTTTTGGCCAGAATCCTCATACATTTGAGAAGGGACCTCATGGCACGAATGATTGATTGTAACATTGAGTTCCCTTAATTCATCCTTATTGGTACCAAATATTTTACGTACCCATTCAATGGTAGATTCTCTTCAAACCTCCTCCTCAATCCCTGTATCAATGGGATTTGGTGAATTGGCATTAACCCCATGCTTTCTTGACTTCGCTATCCCCATTGAACTAAGATTCGGCCTTTTTTCTTTATAAGCCTCCTCTTTTTCCTTATTCTCCGTGTTCATTGGAGCTTTCTTTTTAACACGTCTAGCCTCCTTAGCTACCTTACTTTAACAAGATATTGTCAACATTAGGAATCCTACTTTCCTTAGGAATTATACTAGAACCTTTTGACTTCTCCAACTCCCTACTCTAATCCCTATTTTCTTAGGATTAGGGGTGGATTCATTAGTTTTCTTCAAATGCTTCTTTTCCTGTAGTTCCTTGTCCAGTTGCTGCTTCACCTTGACTTAGATATTGTCATCTTCTTTGCCATCAGTTATTCTCAAAATAGGCTGATCAATTTCTTCCACTTCTAACGCATCAAATTTGTTATTTGTAGCTACTGCCTCAATTTTGTTCTTTCCCTTCCCATTGTCAGCTTCCTTCTCATTAGTATTGTCAATGATGTGGACCCTATTATCTCGTTGATATTTGTTCCTTCTTTCTTACATCCGCTCTTGTTTAGCATGATTTACAATAGGTTTTTCCAGAACTTTACCACTTGCAAGAACCTTGGTTGAGGCAGCTACAGTACCTACGATCTCCTTACCATTATTTTGATCAATAGTAGCCTCATCATACCTCTTGTGTAATTCTGGATGAATAATCCAACACCCAACTTCATTATGCCCTTGTTTCTTGCAAGTCTTGCAATATTTTGGCAAGTAATCGTATTTAATATTAATCCACTTAGATTCCTCCGGACCAGTTTTACTTTCCTCTTCTACAATCTTAATTCTTTGAGGGAATTTTGCAAGTAAATTTACCTCCACTTTAACCTTAGCACAATTAGGTCGTGTGCCATATTTAGTTGCCAAATCTATATGAATTGGATTACCTACTGCCTTTGCCAACGAAAATACAGACTCCTTACCAAAGAAATTTGGAGGCAGCTCAGGAAAGCTTATCCACGCTATTGCAATAGGTGTTTTTTCATTAGGAGTCCACCAAAGGTTCCACTTCGTGCATCGCATCTGCCACATCTCACTTTGGATTTTCAAATAGAAAGCAGGTTATGACAAAAAGTGTACATAGTCTTCTAGCAAAGAGTGTCTAATTAACACATGATCGTCCTTAATGAGACCTACTGAGCACAGCCCTTTCAATTCACACTGGAGAGATTGCCTTACGTAGCTCTTGAATCACTGACTGGCTGTCTGAAAATTTTCTAAGGACTGCCAATGTTAACTTTTGTTGAACTATGGATTGCCTCACTTCTGTCTTCTTCCACTAATCACAGGCTCACCAGGGAGATATTCAACAGTTTTGATGGGAAATGACGGGTAGGGTTTGCATGGGAGTATTTAATGAACTAGGTTGTAATAATTCTACGTAGTTTATGGGTGGATTGGGATTTGTAGAGGTTGTTTTAGGCTGGGGAACGGTAGGGACGGCTGACCAGCCTCAAAAGGAGGCGGCCAATGGCCAGAGACGCCGCCATGAAAGAGCTGCTCGAGCTTCGACAGAGTGTCGTCGCAATTCCCCAATCGCCTTGGATTTTTTTCAACTTTTCATATATTGCCTTATTACTCGAGACGTGTATGTTTATGTTTCATATCAGTCGTGAACCTTTTCTTTAGTGATTCAAAACACGTCTTTTTATGAGAGGTCTTCAGTCTTCACATATATAATCCAATTAATTATATTACAGATATTATCCAGCAAGAAATTACAATGCATATTCATTTAGTCATATCCGAATTAAAGATAACCTAAACTAAAGGGAGGTATCTTTTAAATTTAAAAATAGCCTAGAATATGAATACATTTTTTCCAGCCTCATTCCGTAATGATATTATTTCAATAGTTTAGATTACTTCCAATATCTTTGTAACAAGGAAATTAAAGTTTCTTCTATTGATTAAAAGGGTTAGAGATTCTTGAAGTTAAAGTGGCAAATTCATAGTTTACTTCAAAGTCTTAAATATCAATTAATATTTTATTCATTACTAGTGTCTATGTCACGTGACTCGCATAATACGTAATTTAAAAATATTTATTTAACAGTCCAAATAACTTTTGGGCAAATTAATATTTCATTCATTTATTGATTTAATCTATTTTAACCTGCCAAACTCGCCTTTGTAAAACTCCTATCACCAAACAATCACCTCTTAAAGGGCGGACATTAGGTAAGGTTATTATCATAATAAATAAGAAAAATATATCCTTAATGGCAAAGGAAGAGAATATGAACGATTCACATTAGTTAGTAAATAGATTTTTTTTGCAAACACAATCTCTTCAGTTATTGTCTATAAAATTATCATTAATTTCAAGGACCTAAATATATTAAACAAATGATTTATAGAAATGAAACCTGATTCCTTTAAAAATTTTAGATGAATTTTAGTTAAATTTCAAATTTTGATATTAGAAAAATGGTTAAATGCATTATCTTTTAATATAAAATTTATTTTTAAAGAATAATATATATCCAAATATTTTATTCTTTTTATTTTATGTATGCTTTCTTAATATATGTCGATTAAGTCTGCCTGTTTGCTTTCCACATTCTTGATTCTCCTGCGTTGTTTTTGCCTCGTGTTCCTTTCTTTTCTCAAATTAAAAATCAAACATCAAATATAAAATTTACCCTCATCCTTTTTGTAATAAGTTTTTATAATATCTCTTGAGTAAAACCTCAACTTAATTGACATATGGTGAAAAAATCGATAATTGGACAATGAAATCCTTTTTGTTATTGTTGCTTTTCTCTTTTTTTCTTTTTTTAGTATCTTTGGGGAAAAAAACTCCAGGTACAAGAATAACTACGATTTATTGCTAGAAGAATTTAAAAAAAGGGGTGTATATTCCTCCCCATTTTTTTTCATTCAGACGTTTTTTATATTTTGGGTAGAGTTTCAGTTGATTTTAAGTTTTAATAAAATTAGAATAAAAGTAATTGTTCTGCAAAATATTGTACAACTTTTAAAGCTAAAAAAGGAAAAACTACAAGACCAAAGTTTCTTTCTAAGGTTTTAAGTTTTTTTAAGTATTCCACAATATAACATTGTCTAATATTTTAAAATATTGAGTTAAATTATTCAAATGTTCATATCTACTAATAAAATATTTGATAACTAAAACCAATGTAGTGTATTGAAAATAAATGTTAATGCCTTGTTAACTTAAGAAAATTTTATTAATATAAATAATTATAACTAATAGAAAAAGTTTTTGGGGGTCTTTGTATCTTGGAGGCCTAAAGCAGAAGCTTTAGTGGCCTTACCCTAGAGCCACCATGCTGGAAATCTGTTCCGGTATCACTGTTTTTCAAGTTTAACTCAATGTACGGCAGAAAGGATGTGTTGGACTTCTTAGATACCATCAATGGAGAACTTCCATATTGGAAAAACTGCGAAAAAATCAAATTTTTTAGTGTGTTTCTCACTTATGATGACGAATTTTCAATGATGTCGATTTCTGGGTTTACTTTGCAACTCAAGGTGCAAAAGTTGACTCGTTTTCACTCGTACAATCGCACTCGCTAAAGGTACGAGTTCCCATAGTTGGGGTTTAATTGCTTGTTGAAGAGTTTATTTCTATGCGCCTGCAATGTTAGTCCTTCGGCTAGCGTTAACTAGAGAGATATGGTTTCACTTTCCATGTCAAATCTTTGTTTGAAGGATTATGTGATGGAAAAGATTATACTGGAATGTCCCAAATTGGAGTGTTTGGCTTTAAAAAATTTTGGGGGTATCAAGCATTTGTATGTTAAGACTGGAAGTTTAGAATAAATAATTCTACAAAGTTGTCGAGATTTACTCGATGCCCAGTCCATCAAATTGGTAGCTCCCCACATTGACGAGTTGCAAATTTTGGGGCAGTGAGATGAGATACAATTGTCATTGAACAATATTGTATCCGTAAAAACGACAGTCTTTAGTTTCTTACCCAATGTAAGGTGCGAGATGGTCAAGGAGTTGGAGTATGCTAAAGAACTCTTTCATAGTGTTGATCATGCCCAAAATGTAGAGCGTAGTTCATGGTTTATTAAGGTATTCAACTAACAATCTTTATTTTACTTACTCTATGTTAGTTACTGATATGTCCAAGTTATGAAAATGTTAAGAATGCGAATTAATGTTAGACCTTAAAGGAAGTCTGACGGGCGTCACAACTAAAATGCTCTATTTTGGTGATGAAATATCCTCCCCCCCCCCCCCCCCCTTCCTCTACATAGTGCCTCCATCTTTCTACTGTAGTTATGATTGCAATTAATTCTTTTTCATACATAGACTTAGCCCAAGGACTTAGGGCTAAAGCCTCACTGTGGAATGCAATATGTTTGCCTTCTTAGATGAGAACTGCAACAATCCAAGAGTTGCATGCATCAACTTTAATGGTGAATGTCATATGGTAGTTTTGCACAGCTAAAGTTGAGGCTTGATATAAATACTTGTAGGTTTTGGCAAATTCAGCATGGCTGCCACCTTAGAAGGGATAGTTACTCCGGCAATGGTAATAATATGGCCTAGCTACTCCACATGTGGTTTGGCAAAATCACATTTAGACCTCTTGGCAAAAACTTCTGCTCCTGCAACAGGTATCCCTTTCAGTATCACCATTTTACCCTGATGCTTAACCTTGACCCTATACTGCTCATAATCAAAGGTGACGTGATTGTGTGCCCTTTGCTAATCTTCTCCAAAGATCACATCACAACCCCATAGCTTTAGAATTCTCAGCTTATCAGTGAACTCTATTTCACCTACCTTCCACTTGAAATCATTACAACTTTGCATACTCATTATACAATTGACATCTGCAATTATCACTCTCATAAGCACATCCTCCTTGATGGCATAACTTATTTCCTTAGTTGTCTGTGAATTTAGGAAGCTGCGAGTCCTCCATGTGTCCACTAAAATGAGTATAGGCCTCTTCTTTACCATTCCCTTCAACTTAATGGGGTGAGGTATCTCAGTTCCAGTCAAGGCATTAAGATAAATGGCCTCGTCCTCTAGTTCCTCAACTATTTCTCCTTCCTGTGATTTATTTCTAGTTCCTCAACTATTTCTCCTTCCTGTGATTTATCATCTCCTTCAAGCCTTTCCTCCTGTGTGATAGCATTTAGCTGTTTGGACTTGCATATATGTCCTGAGTGGTACCTCTCCCTACATGTCCATCAGACATCGGGTATTTTCCTGAAGTCCTGCTAGTTTTCTCCCCTAAAACTACTTTCAGGTTTCTTCTAGGGTTGGCTGAGGATTAACTTTGTAAATATTGCGCGAGGCATCCTATTTGGTCGCCCTCATTTAACCTATATCCGCTTTTTTAAAAACTTTTAAATTGTACCCATTTTTTAAATAACTTCAGCTCCTCTTTCCTTCGCTGAGCTGAAGTTCACCAGTTAAGCTGAAGTTCGCCAGTTATAAAGAAAACACTTCAGCATACGGGGCTGAAGTTCCCCAGTTATAAAGACAAAACTTCAGCTCTAGAGCTGAAGTTTCCCAGTTACAAACTTCAGCTCTAGAGCTGAAGTTCCCAAGTTATAAAGACAACAACTCAGAATACGGGGCTGAAGTTCCCCAGTTACAAAGACAAAACTTATGCTCTAGAGAACTTCAGCTCTAGGGCTGAAGTTTTGTCTTTGTAAACTACGAAACTTCAGCTCCGTATGCTGAAGTTGTTGTCATTATAACTTGGGAACTTCAGCCCGTATGCTGAAGTTCCCATTTACAAAGACAAAAACTTCAGCTCTAGAGCTGAAGTTTCCCAGTGTAACTGGGGAACCTTCAGCCCCGTATGCTGAAGTTATTGTCTTTATAACTAGGGAACTTCAGCCCCGTATGCTGAAGTTCCCCATTTACAAAGACAAAAAACTTCAGCTCTAGAGCTGAAGTTCCCCATTTACTAGAGCTGAAGTTCGCAAGCTACTTCAGGCCCGTCTACTAGAATGCTGAAGTTTTGCGTGATTGCCTTTGCTACTTCAGCCCCGCATGCTGAAGTTATGCGCAAAAGTGGGTACGGATGCAATTTTTTTTACAAAGCGGGTATAAGTTAAAATGTGACACAAAAAGTGGGTACGGATGCAAAAGCCCTATTAAATTTTCCTCCCTTGTCTGTGACTAACCCATCACCTTTGGCCTATCACTTATGTTTCTTGTTATTGTCATTCACACTATTTTTTTTTATTGCTTAACCAATTCTACTGCTTGAAGATGAAGATTTAGCACAAGATCCCCCAAAACTGTGATCCAAAAATGTTGAAATATAGTCCAACCACGAAATAGGGCTATTTATACTCGAAAGCCGAAATCCTGTTAGATATTTGCATTACCGCAACTAGGGGTGGCAAACGAGCGGGCTGGGTCAAATATGGATAGGTAAAAAATATGTAATGCAAAAATAAATAAATTATCCGACCCCACCAATATTTAATACAGATAAAAAATGGCTTAACCAGCGGATAATATGGATATCCATATTATCCATCACTTCTTGAATATATTACTTTTTGGGAGAATTCCTAGTTTTTCAAACTTGAGGAACCCCCATTTGTCTTTACAAATGTAAAAGTTAAACTCATTACTTATCCATTGGTTATCCATTTTTAAGTGGTTAGTATGGTTCTTATCAATATTTGACCCATTTTTAAAAATTTCATCATCCAACCTTATTTTTAGTGGATAATATGGATGGATAACTGTTTTTATTCATTTTTCCACCACCATCCCCGACGCGCTAGGCCGGTTGTTGTGTAGTTTTCTGGTTTTTCTCTTAGAGTCTCCTTTGACACCCCAAAACTAACATGGACCTGCAGGTACCCCTACTAACCATCCTGGCTAGTACAAATACCCTTCATGGACTTATCCAAAGGCTCGATATGTGAAGCGAAATGCTACAACTCCAAACGATACCTCAAGTCAACTTAAAGATTTTTAAATTTTAAATTTCATGCAATAGCNCCCCCCCCCCCCCCAAGCCCTCAAGATTAAAACCAACCATGCACACAAATCTAAAAATATATTTCGGACCTATAAAGATTTTTAAAGTCAACATTTGTAATCCTTAAGCTCACTAATTACATGCAATGGTGTTGTGCTCATCTTGAGCCTACGAGGTTCAAACCAAACAAGCATACAAGTCCAAACACATAATATGAACTAGTAACAAAGACTGTTGAGCCGAGTGTCTCCCGGAAACAGTCTCCCTACCCCCTACCCCCCGGGTAGGAGTAAGGTTTGTGTACACTCTACCCTTTCCAGACCCCACTAGTGGGATTCTACTGAGTTGTTGTTGTTGTTGTTGTTGTAGCAAAGCCTTAAATCAAACAACGGAACATTAATTGTCAAAAACAGAGGTTGGGTTGTTACATTAATCCATCACATATGTTTTGGACTTAATAGGAGTGAAAAATACTGTGGTTCTGCATTCTCTAGATGTAGTGTGGTTGTTTTCAATTTCTAAGTCGAACCGTAAATCTACATTAAAGTACTTGTTCGCACCTCCAAAGGCTGGGAACTGGAGTTTGTGAGGTCAATATAGTGGTTGTGATAGTGAACCATATCCTTGGGAGTGCTCCCCTAATTTTGAACCATAATAAGTGGTGGCTTTCCTTTAGAGCCATTGGCACTCACCTTCTCAGTTGCTTTCATTATTGTCGACACTGAATAATCCAATTTCTTAGAGAGGGTGTCGATTTTGGAAGTAGTGGAGCATTGGTGTCTCCAATCTTAGAAATTTTATCTCTGTATAAGGGTGAAACCGAGCCCATGAGATGCCTCGGATTCAAATGAAGTAAATGGTGCAAGAGACGTGACGACAAGGAACCGGAGTCGAGGCAAGGATCCCCTTAAGCTGGGGTCCGGGCAAAACGCCCGGCCTCGGGAGGATCAGGGCCATGGCCTCGGGAGGATCAGGGCCATGACCCTAGGTTTAGTTCGAATCGTAAAGGACTCGGAGAGCACTGCGAGCACGACTAACAAAAGGCCGTGATATCCGTGACCAACCGGATATCACGGCGTGAATTTCGACACGTTTCGGCAGAAAACTGGTGATTAGATAAACACAAGATTTTTACCTTTTATGGAATTTTACTTAGAGTAGAGCTCCCCTACTATATAAAAGGGGTCTTATTATTCATTAACCACATTGTAACACGTATATCAAGGCAATATACTCTTTTTTCTATGTTATTCAAATTCTCACTTTTGTTCATCAGTGTTTCATTATTCTGAGTCCGGGATCGAGGGCGGACATTTCTTACAGGCTATTGTTGAGTCCAGAATCACCCCCTTTAAGTGGTTTGACAATTTATCACATCCCTTATCTGTTTAATGTAACAAAATTTATCGTTTGTATTGAATTAATCAGCATATCCTTAAAACCACAAACAAATTTAATTGTTATCCATTTTTTAGGGTAAACAATTTGGCGCCCACCGTGGGACTAAGGATAATAGTGGCAATTTGACACAAATTTCCATAATACACTCTATTTTACACTTGTTCTTTGAGCTTTTAATTTCAAGTCAAAATTTAAAATGTCGAACTCCCAATCTGCCCATTTGAACGTTGATGCTGAGTCCGGCCACCATGGAGAGAACAACAACGTGGTACCCAGCAACGAGATGCCCCCTGTTGACCCCAATGGAGTCCCAATCGCTGATCCGAATGATGCTAACTCACACATGGCTATCAGAGAAAACTTGCCTACTGACCCGGAAAAAAGCAATCGCAGGGGAGCCCGGTCGATAGCCCAGAGTACACACGACGACGCAGGTGATGGGATCAACTTGTGCGTGATCTTCAAAATGTTATAGGCTCAACAGGCAGCGATAACCCAGTTGCAAAACCAAAGTCGCGCCCCAACAGAGTTGAGCCCGAATCGTCTTTGGAAAATGCCTGCAGAAATGAACTGGCCATAGAATGGTCGGGTGAAGCAGAGCCCTCCAACCCCGAGATATTAAAGATGCTATTTAAAGAAGCCAATGACAAAAAAGTGGAAACTTACAACTCCAGGGTTGATCAAATCCCAGGAGCACCATCGATACTAAAGGGCTTGGATTCTAAGAAATTTGTTCAAAAACCTTTTCCCCTAAGTGCAACCCCGAAGCCGATCCCAAAGAAGTTCCAAATGCCCGAAATTTCGAAGTACAACAAAATAACCAATCCAAATAAGCATGTAACCTCCTACACGTGTGCCATCAAGGGAAACGACCTGGAAGATGATGAAATCAAATCCATTCTGCTGAAAAAGTCGGAAAGACCTTGTCGAAAGGAGCAATGATATGGTATCACAACTTACCCCCTAATTCCATTGACTCATTTTCTATGTTTGCAGATACCTCTGTAAAAGCGCACGTCGGGACCATCAAGGTCGAGACCAAGAAATTGGACCTTTTGAAGGAAAAACAAAGAGATAACGAGATGCTCAGGAAATTCGTATCGAGGTTTTAAATGGAACAGATGGATCTACCTCCAATCGCAGATAATTGGGTCGTTCAGTCCTTCACCCAAGGACTCAATACTCGAAGCTCGTTGGCTTCATAATAGTTGAAGCCAAATTTGATAGAATACCCGACGGTAACTTGGGCCGACGTCCATAACCTATACCAATCAAAAATCAAGGTCGAAGATGATCTGCTCGGGGCCCCTTCCGGTTCCGTTTATCCCGTCAGAGCTAGTGACAGATCCAAAAGAGACATCGATCGTGAACCAAGACCCAATAGAGACCAGTATCAACCATACAATAGAGATCAAAGAGGTAACGGGTTTGGCCGAAACCCTGTGAGAAGTGAAAGAAGAAGCAATCGAGGACATAATAATCGGGGACTCATGAGCAAAAGCGGTTTTGACAGACCCATCGGGCCTAAGGAAGCGGCAAGTTATTAGAGTACAACTTCAACGTCGATGTTGTTGCCATCGTATCATCCATCGGACGCATCAAAGATACCAAGTAGCCTCGACCTTTACAATCCGACCCTGCCCAAATGGAACCCAACCTAATGTGTAAATATCATGGCACTCACGGCTACAGAATTGAAGACTGCTAACAATTGAGAGAGGAAGTGGCCTGGTTATTCAACAACGGAAACCTCTGAGAGTTTTTGAATGATCGAGCCAAAAATCACTTGAGGAATAGGGACTCTAAAATGGAGATTGAGCAACAGGAACCTCAGCATGTCATTAACATGATCAATGGTCGGGTCGACGTCCCTCAGAAGCTGATGTTAAAGTGCACCAAAGTGTCCATCACAAGGGACAAAAGGACTCGAGATTATTTTCTAGAAGGAACCGTATCTTTCAACGACGAGGACGCTGAAGTCATCGTACAACCACGAAATGATGCATTGGTAATAGCTATAATCATAAATAAATCTCGAGTTAAGCGTGTGTTAATTGATCTAGGTAGCTCGGCCAATATCATCAGATCGAGGGTCGTAGAACAGCTGGGTCTACAAAACAAATTGTGCCTGCACTTCGAGTTAAACTCATTCAACATGGCATGTGAGACAACTAAAGGGGAGATAACCCTACCGGTGAACACAGTTGGAACCATTCAGGAAATAAATTTATATATGATCGAAGGAGATATGAGATACAATGCTCTGTTCGGGAGGCCATGGATTCACAACATGAGGGCAGTACCCTCGACACTATACCAGGTGTTGAAATTCCCCACACTAGGAGAAATTAAAATAGTTTACAGAGAGCAACCATCAATAAAAGAGATGTTCGTGGTTGATGATATGGTCCCGATATCCGCACTCTCAACATCAAAGATCTCAGTTTGGTCACCAAGAAATAAACCAAATAGCAGTCACCGACACCAGCTCCGACCGAACCAGAAAAGCATGGGATGGGCGAATATGAAAACTATGGAGTTCCCAAGTCATTCATAGCCCCTGACATTTCTTATGCCACCAAGTCAACAGTCGAAGAGCTGGAGCAAGTCATATTGATCGAGAACCTGCCCGATCGGAAGGTACACCTAGGTATGGGGTTAAGTCACGAGCTAAGGAATATACTCATTGAATTCCTTATAGCTAACATAGATCATTTTGCTTGTTCCCATCTTGACATGACAGGGATTCCGCCAGAAATAACTACTCACAAGCTGAGCTTGGATCCGAAGTTTCACCCGGTTAAACAGAAGAGGAGGCCTCAGTATGAAGTTAAGCATGCAGTCATCAAAGACGAGGTATCTAAACTCCTTAAAATAGGTTCCATTCGGAAAGTTAAGTACCCGGATTGGTTAGCAAACGTAGTAGTAGTCCCTAAAAAGGGAAATAAATTAAGAATGTGTGTAAACTACAAAGACTTGAACAAGAATGCCCCAAAGACTCTTTTCCTCTACCCAACGTTGATCTCATGATGGATGCGACGGCCGGCCACGAGATCCTAAACTTTCTCTATGCCTATTCCAAGTACAACCAAATCCGAATGGACCTAGGCGATCAGGAAAAAACTTCCTTCATCACTAAATATGGCACCTATTATTATAATGTAATACCATTCGAATTAAAGAACATCGTTGTCACTTACCAACGCCTAGTAAACTGGATGTTCCAAGAACAAATAGGAAAATTGATGAAGGTTTACATTGACAACATGTTAGTAAAGTCCATGTGAGCATAGCACTATTTGGAACACTTGCAGGAAACCTTCAACATACTAAAGAAATACAATATGAAGCTGAATCGGGAGAAATGTGCATTCGGAGTCGGATCCGAAAAGTTCCTTGGATTTAAGGTGTCCAACCAGGGAGTCGAGATCAATCCCGACAAGATTAAGGCCATAGAATACATAACCATCATGGACAATATCAAGGTTGTTCAAAGGCTAACCGGGCACATAGCCGCCTTGGGTCGGTTCATTTCAAGGTCCTCCAATAAGAGCCGTCAGTTCTTCTCGTTATTGAAGAAGAAAAATAACTTCTTGTGGACCCCAGAGTGCCTCCACGAAGTTAAAGCCATATTTTCAATGCCATCCCATATGTTTCGTAACTACTTACACGTTAAGAAACATTATGCATAAACCCGAGCTCTCGGGACGATTGGTCAAATGGCCGTGGAAATATTTTAAGGACCATAAGATCAAAAGGATACTACCAACACTCTATCACTCTAGTGGGAACATACAGCCGGAGTCTACAAATAAGACCATACTCCAAAACCTTAAGAAGAGATTGATTGACGCCAAGGAAAATGAAATGAAATTTTTCCCGAAGTCTTGTGGGCATATCGTACGATCTCAAAATCTAGTACCAAGGCCACCCCATTCTCATTGGTCTACGGTGCTGAAGCGGTAATATCGATCGAGGTAGGAGAATCGAGTTCCAAGTTCTGATATGCGACACTGAACACCTGGAACCCGAACAAAAGGAAGTTGGGACCAAATTGGGAAGGTCCATATCGAATTATCATGATAACCAGTAAAGGTTCGCACAAAATCAAACCAGGGAACGGTGAGAAACTACCAAACAATTGGAATATAACCGACTTAAAATGATACTACTACTAATTTACGACCCCATTCATTCTTTTCTTTACATATATTGCGAACTGGAATAACACTTGCAAGAAACAGCTAAAGAATGATGCAGTTGTAAGGCCTGAAAGACGCGTTGCACTTTTTTTCCCTTGAACCGGTTTTGTCTCAAATGGGTTTTCTGGTAAGGTTTATAATGAGACAATAGTGGATCGTGCTAACTTAGAATCAAAGAATGGTTATGAACCGGAATCGATGGTCACATCAACAGCATCCTAGCCCTCTCGACGATCGACCTCGAATGTTGGGGGCCAACACCCTCAAGTAATGATTTTATCAAGGAAGGAAACTTTGTGCTTGAACTTTCTGGGATCGGTTGATAGGATTTATTGTAAGGTCCAAACAGTCAAATGAACAGTGCCTGCGTAGACCACCTAAGCCATAACACGAATCTTGTACGCACTTATAATCTTGTATATTGCGCATAGGAATGAAAGAAATTTTTTACCTTGCAGATACATATTTTGTCTCTTAAGACTATTACATTTTGTTCCTTAAAGATATCGAGCCCAAGAGTCACCTCTATCTGGTTCCAAGAGATCATCCCCACTCGGGGACTGTCGTCCAAGGAAAACTCGGACGACTCGGGCTATCGAATCCTGAAGGCACAGAAGCCTATTAGGTAGTGCCTAAAATTAAAAGGCTACTGCCACCCCCACTCGGGGACTGTCGTCCAAGGCAAGTTCAAACCGCTCGAGTATCAAATCCCAGAGGTACAAACGGCTCAGAGACGTCCAAATCCCGTAATCAAAACATAAGGCCTTCAAAAATTCCAAACCGATTCAAAGCTTCCGATCATCCGAGCCCCTACAAGTTTCAAACAAAATTTACATCGAGAATGATTCTTGTTCGAACCTCCGAACAAGAATTTGTTACTACATTTCATTCCATGCTAAGGAATCTGAAATCTTTGCAATCATAAAGAGGAATCCAAAAGAAACGAACTCAAAAATTGCAAAAGGGAAAAAGCCTTATATACATTCCAATAGAAGTCTTTACAAAGGCCAATGATAATGTCCTGAACAAAATGAACAAAATTCAAAAAAAAAAAGAAAATTCCCTAAGGTACCTAAGCCTGACCTTTACCAGAACCGCCTCGTCAGCGGAGCCGTCAGGGTCTTCTCTATCCTCGGGTCCACCGAAACCCTCAGAGCCTTCCTCACCCTCGGGGTCAGTCAGCTTCTTGTCCTCGACCTCGAGCCTCTTCGCATCTTCAATCTCGGCCGACAGGTCGAAACCCCTAGTATGGACCTCCTCGAGAGTCTCCCTTCGAGACATCCTCTTCACGTACTCAACAGTAACTTTCAAGCGGTCCTGGGCAGCCTCGATATCAGCACTATATCGGGCCACCATATCTTCAGCATCTGCCCATGTTATTTCTGACACAGACCTTTCTATTTCTAGTTCCTTGACAAGGGCATCCCGTTCAGTAATGGTCAAGCCTAGTTGAGACTGGAGGTCTTTGATTTGTTGAGCTTGTTCTTCGATCTTCTCTCTCCCCACTCGGAGTTGGACCTCCACCAGTGCTAGCTGCTCCCGGGCAGTCTCCTTCCCCGAAGCCAATCGGTCAATTTTTCATTTCCACCATTCGGCCATGGCCTTGACCTCTTTCATCTCGGCTCGGAGTTGGTCCATCCTATCAACCTTCTGTTGGACCTACAAGGTTTGGCCGTTAGTTTCCATGTCTAACTTGTCATCACTAACTTCAAAAATCTTTACATGTTTCACCGGGTCATCATGTTCCCTCTCAACCGCATCCAACTCAGCCCGTTGACTCTTGACTAATTCTTCGCGTTGCTCGATGAGAAGCTTATACATGTCCCTCTTCTTAGCAAGCTCCTTGACCTCATCCTCGTGCTAGTTAACCTCAGCCCGATACCGAGAAAACTTTCATGATGAAGTACCAAGAAAAGGCATGAGAGATATCAAAAACTAAGTCCAAGGATGAAAGAGGGTAATGATTCCTTACCCGGTTCAGTGCCTTTTGTGCTTCATTGAATAAGCACGACGCATCCACCTCGTTCATTTTTGCCTGGTCTTCTTCGATTACCAGGCACCGAAGGTAGCTTGATACTCCAACGGAGGCGGAAAGAACTCGGACATCCTCCGGGACGGTAATGATTACTGATTGATTTCGGCCGAGATCCATGCTCAGGGTGGGGAACCGGTTGATTAATTTTGGATTTGAGTTCGGCCTACCGACCTCAGATGATGGGCCTTTCCTCGGCACCACCAAATCACCCAACCCGGAGAAGTCTTCCGGAGTGGTTGAGTCCACACCTTCAAAAAAGGAACGGAGGGTATCATCCGCACCATGGGCCCCTCGTTGGATGGCTCCTTCGCTGCTCGAGCTTCATCGAACGTGGACTCAGTGAACGAAGGTGACCCCAAAAATTCTATGACACTAGGCAGAGCAAAGTCGGCGTCTCGAGAGGTCTCGACCCTCACATCTACATCGACCTCCTGAACCTGAAGGGGATCAGCTTTCGTTGTTTCCCCATCGGCTGCCACCCACTCTTCGAGGAAGGACAGCTCACAGGCCATAAAAACATCACCTTCCTCGGGCTCGTCCCTGAGCCGAAAAAGCGAGTTTGAGTCAGGCACTCGGGAGCTAGAACTCTCTTTTAGCTTACGGCCAACCTCCGCCTTGGCTTCTTCTTCTTTGAGCTCGGGGAACTCGAAACCCTCCTTCTCTTCTTCTCTCCTGCTGCGGCCCCGGGCTTCCCCGAAGCGGAGGGATCAACTGACAGGTCTTTTCCCCTAGTAAAGGCCTGAGCTCAATGGTCTTAGGCAAGACTATAAAAAGAAAAGAGAGGGAATGAGAACATGGCGCTGAAAAGGGGAGCCTAGTGATACTTATTTGGGGAAGAAATCTTACCATGTGAACGGGCTTCCAAGCGGCCCATCGAGAGTTTGCACCACGAGCGCTCAGAATAAGGCATCTGCGAGCAAATGCCCTCGATCCACTCCTTGGCCAAGGAATGGCATTTGGGATGCGAGCAAGAGCTGCACCACCGCAAATACCGATGATAAAAATGGAGATGAAACATAAAATGGTCATCTAAAAAAAGTATGCTTACGTGATATATTCCATTTCTCGGGAATGGCCTAAATTCGGCATGGATCAGTATGCGGTTCTCACCCAAACAAAGCGTCCCTGCCAGCCCCGATCCTGATCCTCGTCGATGCTTGAAAATGGGGCTTTGCTAGCACGCGTACGAGCTTTATCAATCCCTCCCTGGAAGTTCGGGTGATGTACATGTGGAGTAGATAATCAATGGTGAACAATCAGGAGTCGGCTTTGTTTACAAAGTATCAAAGGGGGATTACGATCATCCACAACAATGGATCAATCTGACCGAGGCATACGTCATAACTTTTACAGAAGTCCAGGATAACATGGTCCATCGGACCCAGTGTGAAGGGATAAGTGTAAACACTCAAATACCCTACAACATGGGTAGTAATGTTGTCATCGGACCCAGGGATTACTATGTCCATATCTGCCTATCCGCAATCCTTTCGGACCACAGGAAGGACGGCCTCAACGATGAAACAAATGTACCTTGATACCGCCTCACATCGGCCTTTCGCTGATGAGGGATTTTCGACCTTAAAGTCATCCACGACCAAACACCTTCGGGGACAAACATTTTCAAGGGAGGCTCGATTGTCGATTCATCGGTAGCCGAGCCCGGAGTGAATCTCTCGAGAACAACCTCGTCAGGAGAGGTCTCATTGACTTCGAAGGTCCGTTGTGAAGAAGATGAAGCAACTTTTTAGGGAACAGTCTTGGAAGTCTTCTCCATTGTTATCTGGAAAAAAGTTTGGAAAAGTGTGAAGAAAGATTGGGAGATGAAGGGTAAAAGCTTGTTGGGAAAATCAAGCACACTGGTTTGGGGAGAAGATAAACAAAAATTTGCAATTTACTGAAAACTTTTGAAGAACGAAGGTAAAAATATCAGGGTATGAAGAAAGGAAGCAATATCCTAAAGATTCGAAGGTAGAAGCTTGGTCAAAAATTAAAAAATGAACAAAGGTTGGGAGTATTTATAGAGGCTTCCCGTTGTTTCGTATCCAGGGATGGTCTGCCGATGGCTGACACGTGTTTGAAGTCATTATGATGCGACTCACAGTTTAGTATTTATGTTGGATCGGGCCGTACACCTCGGAATTTCTATAAAATATCCTCATGGAATCGAGCGTAATATTTGGAAAGAAGCCAGGGTATATGTGAGTCTTTCCCTGATTCGAATTATAACAACTTATTTAGTGAGGTCCATTATACATATTTCATATGTGCTCCGGTTGAGGAGGAATTTTCTAATTGAGAGGTTAAGTTTATTGTAGGGAGGAAAATTGTACCACATATTTACACTTGTTTATTTTATTTATTTACTCTGCCTCATATTTGTTCACCTCCTTACTGTACTTGATATTATTAGACCACTAGTGAGTGTCGATGTCGATCCCTCGTCACTACTCCTCCGGTGTCAGGCTAGATACTTACTGGGTACACGTTAATTTACCTCTAGTGGATTTTGGGTCGTGACACAAACAAAATTACTTTTGACTAATCCTCAACATGTGGTATGTGGATGTGGAGTAATAAGGAAAGAAGAGAATTGAAACATTATATTTATTACTGGCTTACTTTGTGATATTAGATTTTTTTTCGAAAATCAGAATTTGATTCAACAACTTTTTATGTTAAGGAAGACAATATCAATAACTTGGAAGATCTAGCTTGAGATTAATTACCCTAAAAAATGGATAACAATTAAATTTGTATGTGGTTTAAGGATACGCGGATTAATTTAATACAAACGATAAATTGTGTTAGATTAAATAGATAAGGGACATGATAAATTGTCAACCCACTTAAGGGGGTGATTCCGGACTCAATAACAGCCTTTAAGAAATGTCTGCGATCGATCCCGGACTCACAATAAACAAGTACTGATGAACAAAAGTGAGAACTTTGAATAACAGAGAAAATAAGAATATATTGCCTCGATATACATGTTACAGTGTAGTTAATGATTAACCAGAACCCCCTTTATATAGTAGGGGAGTTCTACTCTAAGTACAATTCCATAAAAGGTAAAATTCTTCTGTTTAACTAATAACCGGTTTTTTAACGAAAAGTGCCGCAATTCACGTCGTGATATCCAGCTGGTCGCGGATATCACGGCCTTTTTTTGGTCGTGCTCGACTACCTGGTAGTTCTCTCAGAGGCCTTTGGGATTCGAACCGAACCTGGGATCATGGCCCCGATACTCCCGAGGTCGGGCATTTTTCTCGGAACCCGGCTCGAGGGGATCCTTGCCTTGATTTCGGTTCTTGTCTTCACGTCTCTTTCTCCATTTACTTTGGAAATTGAGGCGTCTCATGGTCTCGATTTAACCAGTATACATATAGTCCCCTCATTTATCGGAGAGTAAGTTCACAACGAGAAATGACATGTGCACTTCGATTCCTTCTTCAAAACGCCATAAGAGAAAAGACAAAAAATTTGAAACATTTCGTCACTGCCGAGGGTCAAACGGCACGAACCATAGATGCATCTATTAAACTGCAGAGATGAACGACCCACTCCCATTAGAATAAGAAGTTTAAACGGGTCCTTGACCCCCACTCACAAATAAAACATGTGAGTTATAATTTTTAAGGAAAATCATTCGATGAAAATGCACAACGCGTGAGAAATCCTTAAGAGGAACATCATTATTTAGTGGCAAATCATAAAACTCGTGAAAACTCTACTCTGCTAAATAAAAGAATTAAATGAGCAAGGAAAAACCCTATAGTACAAGTACAGCATGATGTGAACCTAAGTCTAATCGGACAATAACATTAATCTAACTGCGTACGGAATCTCGTCACCTCGTGCGTACGTAGTCCCCGCAACAAGTTGTTCACATCAAATATTTCACATAGGGGTAGTTTCCCCCTCACAGTTAGACATGAGACTTACCTCACTCCGAAATTCTATAATCGACTCCAGAGCCCCTCTAACACCTCAAATCGATGCTCGTCACTCCAAAACTAGTCAAATAATGTGCAAACCAATAAAAATATACTCTAATACTCCTAACAAATATGGACAAATTCCCAACTCCGCTCGAAAAGTTGATAAAGCAACCGTCAGGCCCACATGCTCGGATTCCAAAAAATTTCGAAGATAAACATTACCCATAACATTACTAACTCAAATATGAAAGTGGTATTGAATTAATGAAGAAGATAAACATTACCATAACATTACTAACTCAAATATTTGAGTTACCCATAATGAAGAAGGATTTTGCTGTTGGAATTTGGATCATCTCCAAGAAAAAGTCCCAGCAGCAAAATCCTTCTTCATGAACGCGAGAGGCTCCTCGTGAACGCGAAGAACAACACCAAACATCAGAAACCAGCATCTAAAGTAGCCAAAAATGGTCCGATAACACCTGAAACATACCTGTCACACACCCGAGGCCCCCGGGACCCCAACCAAATACACTTACAAGTCCTAAAACATCATACGAACTTAGTGGAGGCCTCAAATCACAACAAACAATATCGAAACCATGAATTGCACCTCAATTAAAGCTTAATGAACTTTAGAAATTCAAGCTTCTACATTCGAGGTCGAAACCTATCCAATCACGTCCGTTTGACCTCAAATTTTGCACACAAGTCAAATTTGACATTACGGACCTACTCCAACTTCCAGAATCGGAATCCAAACCCGATATCAAAAATTCCACTCCCGGTCAAACTTCCCAAGAACCTTCAAATTTCTAACTTTCGCCAAATGACCCCGAAATGACCTACAGTCCTCCAAATCCACATCCGGACGCGCTCCTAAGACCAAAATCACCATATGAAGCTATTCCCAGTCTCGTAATCCCAAATGGACATCGATAACATTAAAATACTCTTCAACCCAAACTTATGAAATTATTCCAAAATTTTAACTTTCCATAATAAGCACTGAAATGCTCCTAGGTCACCCAAAATCGGATCTGGATATACGCCCAAGTCCGAAATCATCATATGAACCTATTGGAACTTTCAAATCTTGATTCTGAGGTCGTTACTCAAAATTCAAACCTTAGTCAACTCTTCCAACTTAAAGCTTTCGAAATGAGAATTTTCTTTCCAAATCAACTTCGAACTTCCCGAAATTCAATTCCGACCATGCGTACAAGACATAATACCTGAAGTGAAGCTACCCAAGGCCTCAAACTACCAAAAAACGTGCTAGAGCTCAAAATGACCGATCGAGTTGTTACATTCTCCTGCACTTAAACATACGTTCGTCCATGGACGTGCTAAGAACTGCTTCGTACTTTTTCAAAATCACTATTCAACACCTCGTGCACCTACGCGTGATACCACAACCCAGTTGAGCACATTAGCTCAAGCCAGTCTGAAGATCCTCCCTTTTATTTAGTCAAATAAGCCTTAGAGACAAATTCCAACATCCGAAATCCTCTACCAGCCTGCTTTCAGCATGCGAACACTGTATCAATCACTACACCCTGCACCAAAACATGATTGTATACCCTTACTAAATTCACACCATGCACCGCATAATCCACATGAACATAATAACATCCTCTGACAACAATAGCCGCAATTCCATGAATCTGATGCCCACAACACATCTCATGACGCATGTAAGTCATGTTCCAACTCTCGCCATTCTGCCACGATGGAAGAGATATGTAGAAAATCATAACCACCTACCAAATCAACAAATCATTGAGTCTGTCCTCCTGAAAAGAACCATTTCCTCATTCTAAACCACATAACGATATTTTCTCTTTAATATGCCTTATATAAATCTGATCGCACTGATCCCAGGTTCAATAATCTCGTCTCACCCAGTACAAGTTGCTCCAGCAATAAGCCACCGCAAACACTATCTAAGATTTCATATGACGCCATCAGTGCGCCAACAAGCTATAATTTAAATATGACACATAAGGAAGAACAAACTATAGAAAAGAACTATCCAGCCCGCGTAACAAATAAAACGACCATCAAATACTATGAGCCTTTCTCAGAGGTAAGAAACAGGAAACCCAAACTAAATATAAAGAATCTTCCTTAACATCTCGTTGTTGCAGTATGCAACCCAATCCAACGTGACACTATTGCAGCGTGCAACCCGATTCAAACATGACAATGTTGCGGCATGCAACCCGATCCACAGCACATAAGCGTGGCGGCGTGCCACCCGATCCAAACAATATACATGTGGAGGCGTTCCACCTGCCCCGCACATAACAATCAAAAGAACACACATCAAGACGTAATGCTTATACACACGAAACGTCCGAATATCAACCACAAGCACGCCAAGTGCATAATAGAAATCCTGGGGAGATGGATAGAACCATACGCTACGAAGCTCAAGCACAACTAAGGTGCGATATGTGATCTGCATCTCGAGAGCCATCCTGCTCACATGACACCACCGCTATGCGGGACATCAACACATGTGCGGATAATCAAGTCGTCTCACAACCCACATGGAACAATAGAGTAGTAAATGAAATAGTTGACGACGAAAATAACATCCAATGCCCGAATACTCTTCCATAAGAAATGCTATGCTGAATGAACACACCCGGCCTGGTGTAGAGCACACATCCACATTTAGACCCATCAACGGACCTCAAGCCGATTCTGATCGTACCGTATTGGGATAATAATATTTCAAGGATCCACAATAACCCTTTTCCATGTCATATAAGAACATCCGCCAAATCGAAACAAACTCACACGGTCCACAGCCTAAGGAATAGAATGCCTCTCAGGCATAAACTCTCGCATTTGTGATATTACCATAACCTCCATACTTGGTTTCAATATTTAATAATCAACTGACTAACATGTCACACTTATAAAAATCTCCCCGTGGGGCACACTCCCACGACCTTCCGTTCAGGTAGCAAAGTCCGCACAACCATACCACCAATCGTTCTAATTTTGTAAAGAGAATCAAATCTGCAAGTCCAATACACAAAGCCTCTTCCACAGAACATCATTCTCAGGTGACATTAAAGAAAAATGATAACTTACTCTGAACATCTGAATTTACTCCTACTCATTCGAGCTCGTGGCATTCTATCAACACCGAACCGCAATCTCGACCTTCAACTTCTTGTCCCTATGCCGCTCACTGCACCTATCCTGTCGCTACGCGATAACATACGTATTCACCATAACCCTTGAACTACTAGTGGATTAAAACACTTCATTGGCTAGAAAACTTTCACTTAGCTCATTTCAGAAGAACCGATGCAACACGCAACTAAATTCTCAAACCGGAGAAAATACAACCTCATATCATGATCTAAACTTCCATAACTCTTCTGGAATCCCTTTACACAACAAAACCATTCGAATCGAATACCTCCCAAATCAACCAAGTTGTGGTGGAGCTCAATCCCAAGTGTACAACCAAAAACTATATGTATAACTTCACGCTGAAGAAACTGATCACTGCCACAATCGTGCTGATTCAACAATTACCAACCGAGCCACTTCTTCCAATATACTCGGGACTTTCCCTAGATATAATAATAGCTCTATTTGAAATATAACGAAACCCAACAACACTCATCCCGAGTGACCCAATCCACGAGACCACATCATGTCAATACCCATGAACCATCTTATATTCGCTTTATGCTCACAGTAGCATCTCCAACTAGTTCACCCATTCTGCAAGACCTCCCGCGAATCCGAAATTATTTCCTCCCGTCCTCCAGTACTGCACTGCATACCCAAAGATAACATAGAACATCCAAAGTCCTTAGGCGCTACACTTAAATTCTTGAACCTACTAGGACCACTGTTGAGAGTCACCCACTCTCACTTGGTCCCGAATATAATTCAAACTCTAGTGCGTTGTTAGCGCGGGAACACCCTATCAAAGAAGCACCCAACTAAATTCTTTTCCTTGTACATAACCCACACAGGAGTCATAAACTCTAAGTCTTCCCAAAACCTGAACATGAATCGATAAGGCCAAGTATATCACACATTCCTCAAATTCTTTGCTCGAATTACAACTAATGTTTTCTTTCCTTAGTCATAATAACCCACCAATACACTGATGACTAGAAACCGCACGAGCATACAACCACGTGATCCAACTATAGACGGTGGGGCTCCCCCACTTAGCTTGAAGCTACAATTTCATAACCCTAGAACCCACCAAGATTCCTCCTTCCCAATTACCATTATCTGGCACAATCAACTCGCCAAGTTTCTCGAAATATTTCTGTTATACATTACATGAACATTTTAAATCACTAGCCACATTCACATATTCGACCTCTTACTGGATGGCCAGTAGAATTCTTCGTAGAATCTTCATCAACACCGTGCAACCTCTAACTTGCTCACAGGAGATAACCCACCTGTGGAAATTCCATGCCGACATCTTCCAATGAATTTGCACTGGGTGCAATTACTACAAAATTAGTAAACCCTCCTAAGCCCGTGCTCGTTCACCAGCTGTACAAGTCCGTTCAATCCCCATTGACATCAACTAAAAGCGCAACAATACATTCCAATCTGAAGTCATGTTTCATTCCCCTTAATATCAAGCAAACTACTTTCTGTCGTATCCAATCTTCCTCAGTATAGTTAGCTAACATTCCACATTAAGTCTGTTGACCTAGTCACTATCCACCATGAATCCCAAATCACTCTACACTTTTCTCAAGTCATGTGGCTATCCTACCACAGAATCCATACGTTACTCTGTCACTCCCACTTCAGCTAAACCATCTTATTTAAGTAACTACTCGACCTTTTCTTTGCATACTTAACTTGTTAGTAATTCAACCACAGCGAAACACCTCCCGCCATGTCCTTCCTCATTCTTTGCTGCCCAAATGTTGCCACAAATCAAATCCATACCTATAGCATCGGAACCAATGAATTGATATCAACTCTAAACCTCCTTGAAGATCATCTTTCTCGAGCCATCAACATTAGAAACACCGATTCGATTCTGAATCGTTGCACACCGCTATCTCTGACAACAGCTTCCCCAGCGTACTTTCACAATACCCTGTCCCAAAGGAGAATTGAAGAAGACCTAAAACCGGCAAACTTAATACATTCAAACAAGGACAACGACACCAAATCACAGATAAAAATTCCACCACGCTTAAAAATACCAAGTCTCATTACTCCATCAACCCAAACCTGAACATTCATGGTCTGATTGTCTTTCCTTTGCTGAAAATAAACGATGAACCTCTAAATCATGTGCTGATAAATCCCCCTTTAAAGTCATTCATTGACTCGACACATAAACAAACACTCCACCATTACACCAACATTGTACGATAACAACGTCATTATAGCAATTTGCGCGTAGCCTCGATCCCATCGAAAATACAGCTACTAAGCCGAAATGACAGAACATCCTTCAGCAAGAAGATGATCATAACTTGATTGAATGCACAGGGAGAAACATCCTTCTCTATGTCTGTAGTACCACCGTAACTCCTCGATGCCCAATGAACATGAGTGATCAACACCGTACGAGAATGAATATGAATGAAAATAAAGGCATAGGCCTCGAAGAAATCAAATTGCATGATGAGGAATCAAGAAGGGAAGTGCTCTTAACGGCTCTATAGCCTATCAAAGATAAGTGCATACGTCTCCGTACCGATCTGCAAGACTCTACTAGACTTTCTCATGACTCATGAGACCCAAGTGAACCTAATGCTCTAACACCAAGTTGTCATGATCCAAAATCCACTAGAGGTCATGATGGCGCCTAACATTGTCGTCTCGTAGTCCCAAAAGTATATAAGCAAGGAGAACTCCCGAGGTACCGCCTCGTAGTCTCAAAATTAAATGTATAGGTGATCTCCCCGGATACCGTCTCGTAGTCCAAAGAGTAAATGTGCATCAGGATCTCCGGGGATACCGTCCCGTAGTCCCAAAGTAAATACACAGCGCAATCAATTACAGAAAATAAGTACAGCAAGAGAATCTACAATCTAGACCAAGTACAAGACAGGAAAAGAAGTAGGAATTCAATAGGCATGCTACAGAGAGTTCAGTTAGGCAATTAAGGCACGTAGACATGTTATTTTTAGGCTAACAGGGTAACTACGCATGCTAGTATATTCAGTTAAGTTGAAAACAGGTAATTACTCAGTAAAAATCAGGTTTTTCAACAAATAGCATATATGTGCACTCGTCACCTCGCGTACAAAACACTCACATAGCAATATCAGTACCAAATCCTAAGGGGATTTCTCCCACACAAGGTTAGGCAAGCTACTTATCTCGAACCAAACTCAATCAATCGATAATAATTCTCTTCCCACGAATATCCGACTCTGAATAGCTCCAATCTAGCCAAAACCAATTACATACCATAAATATAGCTATAAGAAACTAATCTAGTCAATGAAATCTAAGCTAAAGTGAGAAATTAGGAAATTGCCCCAAAAAGCCTCCTGGGCCCACGTCTCGAAATCGGGTAAAAGTCACAAAATATGAGCACCTATTCACTCACGAGTTCACTCGTACCAAAATTATCCAAATCCGATATAAAAATCCCAATCGAAACCCAAAATCTTAGTTGAAGAACTTCTTCCCATTTTCCCCAAATTTTCAACCCAAATCCGAAATTAAATGATGAAATTAGTGATAGGTTAGTGAGATGTAACCAAAATCAAGTATAAAATCATTATCCAAATGATGTCTCCAAAAATCCCTCAAAATCTTGTCCAAACCCGAGCTCCCAAACTCAAGTTTTGATAAAAATGCAACCATCATTTTTTGAAATGTTTAATATTGCCTAGTGATTCCTTAATCGCGATTGCGGAAATAGCCTCGCGATCGCGAAGCACAACTTTGCTGCCCCAGGATTTAACCCTACGCGAACGCGAACACGAAAAACTCCACGCGAACACGATTCACGAGCTCTCATGCTTACGCGATCGCGATCGCGACCCCAGGCGTTCGCGAAGAACAACACTTGAATTCTGCTACTGCTTTACTTCCTCTTCGCGAATGCAACCTAGCACACGCGTTCGCGATGCACAACCTTAACAACTTATGCGATCGCATACCCATATTTTCTAAAGCAAAGAACAACCTCATATGACCTCTCAGATGCATTACGTAATCGCGAGACCTCTCTCGCGAATGTGATGAAAAAAGGTCTGGAACAAAATACCAAAAAATATGCTATCTTCCATAAGTCCAAAATGATCCGTTAAGCATCCGAAACTCACCCGAGGCCCCCAAGACCTCAACTAAACATATCTACCAATCCTAAAACACCATACGAACTTAGTCGAGCCCTCAAATCACATCATACAATGCTAAAATCACAAATCATCCTCCAATTCAAACTTAAAGAACTTGAAACTTCACATTTAAAACTAATGTTGAAACCTATCAAACCACGTCTGATTAACCTCAAATTTTGCACACAATTCATATTCAACATTACGGACCTATTTCAACTTCCGGAATCGAAATCCGACCCCAATATCAAAAAGTCCAGTACCGGTCAAAATCTACAAAAATTCAACTTCCGCCATTCCAATCCTAAATCAGCTACACACCTCCAAAACACAATCCGGACATGCCCCTAAGTCCAAAATTACCTAACGGATCTAAGAAACTGACGAAACTCCATTTCGGATTCGTCCTCACACAGTTCCGACTACGGTCCAAATCCTTAGACTTAAGCTTCTGTTTAAGGACTAAGTGTCCCAAAATACTCCGAAACCACGACCAACACCTCCCGGCAAGACACATAAGCAAAAAAAGACACGGGGAAAGCAGAAGACAGAGGATCGGGGCTATAACTCTCAAAACGATTGGTCGGGTCGTTACATTTTTGGACTGCTGATTCTGTCATCTAATTTCTCCTTCGCATTCGCGTCAATTCCTCCGCGTACGCGTTGTGTAATTTTGGAGGAAGGACATTTGTTCTTCGCGTTCGCATGCCACCTCCCGCGATTGTAGTAGCATGTCCTTCAATTCTTCGAATCTGTGTTCATCCTCTCTCATTTGCAATGTTATGCCATTCCATTCTTCGCGTTCGCGTACTACTCCACGCGTTCGCGTAGGTCAGTCGTGAGCCATCAGACTTTTCTTCTCCACGTTCTCGAGTGTATTGTTGTGTTCGTGAAGCACAACCTGAGCAGCACTCTTTATTTTCTTCGCGATTGATGTTCTGCGATCATAATGCTTTGACACATGGGAAGCAGAATATATCTTCCAAATTGAGGCTTTGGCCATTTTTATCATATCTTGAATTGTAGAGCTCAGTTTTATTCAAGAAAATCGATTGGATAAGTGTTCTTCGCCTAGAATTTATTATATTCCATCATTTTATCTTTATTTTTATCATTTAATTAGTGTTTTTGAGTGAGGGAAATAGGGATTTTTGAAGAAGACTTTCAAAATGAAAAATGATGATTTAAGGGGTGAATTGGTATCGAAATTTGATAATTTTAGTATGGTTGAAACCGTATCGAAATGTGTGTTCAGATTTTTGTGAAACTTGTAGGGTTCCAAGGTTTGGGCTTTTTTTTTTTTTTTAAGCAATCCACTAGGCAGGGCCTAGGGCTAGTTTTATTAATACTAAAAAGCGAAGAAAGAACCACATAGGAAGAGTACAAATAAGGGGGACAATAACACCAGTATTGTTGCCTCTATGCCTTGGCTATATGATCACTCCTCTGCGCCTCACAATGCTCTTATGGAAACTTCATANTTTCCAGAACTTTTGTCCACTATTTGAATCCTAATCTTCTTAGGATGTTTGTCTAGTAGGTCAAATAACACCTTTACCCTAGCAGTGCTTGGTCTTGTTCATTCTTGAGTTGCTTTGTCCACAGCAAGAGGCTTCCCTACTGCTGAAGCAATTGACAGTAACGATCTCTTTGCGAAGAAATTAGGCGGCAAATCAGGTAAAGAGATCCATACGACTGCTCTCGAGGTTTCTTCCCTTGGATTAAAACCTAGCGTCCATGGGAAGGTTCTAAAAAAATATTCTTGTCCTTTAGCCTTGACATAACCAGTAGACCTTCATAAGAATTGAACAAAGTCATCAAACAAATCAAATCTTACCAAGATATGACGATATTCAAGCTGTCCAACGTTACAAAATCCTTTAACGTCGAACTGCTTCGGTATGGACTGTCGCAACTCATGTAGGTCTGGTTTTCCATAAGAGAACTTAAGGATAATTGCTTGGTGCAATCCTTCTTCAATGGTGAATGCATTAACCTCTTCAGTGGTGAATTCGACAGTTGGTTCGCCATGAACAATATTGACGGGAATTAACTCGATTTTGGAACTTGACGGGGCAGATTTGTTGTTGTGAAATCGTGCAGCATAGGACTGTTTTGGATTAGTGTTATGGATTGTTTCCTTAGGGTTTTGGATTGGCTCTCCCACAGCCAAAGGCTGGGGAGAGATCGTAGCAGCCATGGTTGCTCTCAAAGCTCCATGAAAACGAGAGAGGAGAGAGCGTTTTTTTGACCTAGCGTATTTCAACCAAGGTGTGGGCTTAGGGGTCGACTTTTGGGTTGATTTTTGAATTTGATAAATATTGAGTCTTTATGATCCGAAACAGTTTCTTATGAGTTTTATTTGTGCTTTAAAGTTATTTTGACTAGATTTGAGACGTTCGGAGGCTATTATACCCGAGAAGTTCATTTTTGAGTATCATTATGTCTTTTTGTGGTAAGTATCTTGCCTAACTTCATGTAGGGGGAACCCTTAGGATTTGAGTCTTTTATGTTAATTGTAGTCCATGTACGTGAGGTGACGAGCACGTACTCAGGCTTATTTGTGAAAAGTTGGTATTTTAGGGTTCTTAGGTCCTTGTATTCACTGAGTATGCGCTTTTTTTTGTTATGATTAAATTTCTTAATTACTAGTTTTACCCCTACCTGCTTTAATTGAAATTAATTATGTAACGACCCAACCGGTTGTTTTTAGAGTTATATCCCCGATCCCTTGTATACTCTTTCCACGTATCTTTTTCTGCTCGTGTGACTTGTCGGGAGGTTGTTGTTGTTGTCTCGGGGTGTTTGGGACACTTAATCCCTAAAATGGAAGCTTATGTCTTATGATTTCGACTGTAGTTAGAACTGTGTTAATACGATTCCGTAATGGAGTTTCGTCGGTTCCTTAGCTATGTTGGGTGATTCTGGACTTAGTCCGGACTATGAATTGGAGGTCTGTAGCTAATTTAGGCTTGAAATGCCGAAAGTCGAATTTTTGGAGATTTTGGCTGGAAGTGGACTTTTTGATATCAGGGTCATATTACGATTTCAGAAGTTGGAATAGGTTTTAATATTGAATATGACTTGTGTTCAAAATTTGGGGTCAATCGGATGTGGTGTGATAGGTTTCGACATCGGTCGTAGAAGTTGGGAGTTTCAAGTTCTTTAAGTTTGAATTGGAGGGTGATTCTTGTTTAAGCGTTATTTGATGTGATTTAAAGGCTCGACTAAGTTTGTATGGTGTTTTAGGACTGGTTGGTATGTTTGATTGAGGTCTCGAGGGCCTCAGGTGTGTTTTGGATGCTTAACGGATTGAATTTGGACTTAGACTAGTTGCTGAAGATTTTCTGGTTTATGGTGTTTTGCACCTGCGGTGGGGAGATCGCAGGTGCAGGATTGCACGGGCAGAAGACCAAGCGAAGATGAGGTTTTTGGATGTGTGGTCAGGGTTCGCAGGTGCAAGGTATGGTCCGCAGATGCGAAATCGCTGAGCAGAAAAGGGTAAGTTCGAGGTTTTGAATTCATTATCCATTGTTGGACCTAAAGAGCTCGGATTGAGGCGAAATTTTGAGGGTTTGTCAGAGGAAGCTTGTTGGTAACGATTCTTAACTCTTTTAAGGTTATATCTCATTAATCCATAGTTGATTCCACCCTTTAATTTCGGATTCGGGTTAAAAATTTGGGGGAAATGGGGTAAAGTTCTTCAACCAAATTTTTTAGTTTTGATTGGGATTTAGACATCGAATTTGGATACTTTTGGTACGAGTGAACTCGTGATCGAATGGGTGTTCATATTTTGTGACTTTTACCTGATTCCAAGTCGTGAGCACAGGTCGACGTTTTAGGGAGATTTTCTAATTTCTTCCTTTAGCTTTGATTTCATCAATTAGATTAGTTTCCTATAGTTATATATATGGTATGTAATTGATTTTAGCTAGATTTGGGCCATTAGTTTGGCTAAATTTGGGCCATTCGGAGTTGAATATTTATGGAAAAGGCATTGTTATCGATTGATTGAGCTTGGTTCGAGGTAAGTGGCTTGCCTAACCTATTGTGGGGTAAATCCCCTTAGGATTTGGTACTGTTATGATATGTGAGCACCGTGTACGCGAGATGACGAGTTCGTACATGGGCTATTTGTTGTAAAACCTTATTTTTACTCAGTAAAAACTTTCATCTTGATTGGGTTATACTAGCATGTGCAGTTATCCTGTTAGCCTAGAATAGCATGTCTACGTGTCTTAATTGTTTATATGAACTCTCTGCAGGATGCTTAGTGGATTACTTCTCCTTTTCTTGACTTGTTCTTAGTCTAAACTGTAGGTTTTCTTGCTATAACTGTTATCCCCATTGTTTGAGTTGTGTATTTACCTTGGGACTATGGTACGGTATCCCGGGAGATCCCCCTGCATATTTACTTTGGGACTACGGGACGGTATCCCGGGAGACCCCCCTGCACATTTACTTTTGAGACTACGAGGCGGTACCTCGGGAGTTCTCCCTGTATATTTACTTTTGAGACTACGAAGCGGTACCTCGGGAGTTCTCCCTACATATCTATATTGGGACTACGACACGGTATCTCGGGAGATCCTTTGTTGTTTACCCCTGTGTGTTGTACTATTATTTTTCTATGTTGCTTTGGTTAAATTCTAGTCTTTTATTATACTATATATTATCATGCCTTATTTACTATTTATAGTGGGCCTGACCTGACCTCATCACTACTCGATCGAGGTTAGGCTTGGAACTTACTAGGTACCATTGTGGTGTACTCATACTAGTCTTCTGCACATATTTTCTTGTGCAGATCCAGGTACCTCCTACCAGCCTCGTAATTAGTTGCGCATTTGTTGTTGTTCCGGAAACTTCGAGGTACATCTGCCCGCGTCCGCACTCGTCAAATTCTTCTGTTACTTCTTCTAGATACTGATGTATAGAACAGTTAGACAAATTCTTAGAAGCTTGTGGCTTATGATGTTCCGGGTCCTGGGGAAATTCTGTGTATTTTTCAAGATTTGGTTATCGTATATGTTGAGCAGCATTTCTATCGGTTATTTAATTACATGTAGCTGTTAGATGTTAAGATTTATGCTTCTATTTTCATTCTTATCCTCAAATGTTAGGCTTACCTAATCGCAGATACTAGGTGTCATCGCGACCCCCCATGGAGGGAAGATTGGGTCGTGAAAAATTGCTTCATGATCCACTTTTATTGCTTATTTGACTCTTATATGACTTAAATGAAGATTTTTACCTCTTCTATTGCCATGATATCTTTTCATAACTGCTTATCTTTATTTGAGATTATTATTATCTCTTTTATAAATGTTTTGCCTTAATTGAAGTTATGATTATCTTTCTACTGCTTATCCTTAGTTGAATTTGTCGTATCTCTTTCGTAATTGCCCAATTTTAAAAGAAGTTTAGATATCCTATACCTTAGTTGACTTGTTCTTATTTGGAATTATTTGACTCGTGTTTTCTCCCTTGTTGTTGAAATGTATATTGCGGGATCGTTGTTACATATTATGTTCTCCCTTGTTGAGTTGTTCTTATTACGCCTAGTATTCTCTATTGTGGTTATTCCTTGTGAACTAGTTCTATCGTTTCTTTGAGATCGAAAGTTCTTGAGTTGATTTACTTGACATACACTTGTACTTATTGGCATTGTTGTTGTTGCACTTGTTGTTGTGATGCACGAGGTTTCTGTTGTGCAGTTGTTTTTATTAGGTTGCACGAGGTTTCTTCCGTGCTATTGTTACTATTGTTACTATATATATATATATATATATAGTGTGTGTGTGTGTGTGTGGCATGTGGCGAGACAAGGTGGGAACACTATTATGCACGTGTGGTGAGACAAGGCGGACATTTACTTTATTAATTGCGCATGTGGAGAGACAAGGTGGGTTGTGTTAGGGATTAATTTGTGATGACTTGTGATGGAATGGGGCATTCTTGTTGTTGATATTTGTGTAGTGGTGCACTTACCTGTGTGAGTCTATCTTGTGGAAAATTGTGAGAAAATATTCTACGTGTTGTCCATTTCTTTTTTCTATACTTACTAGCTAGCATGAACTATGTTAGAACATTTGCACAAGCATACACGTAGTTAAATACTCTTATTGGTCAAGAGGATTCTTGATATTGTTAAGTATAGATGCATGCCCTTGTTTACTTGCCTTCTACGTGAGAATGGCTCTATTTGGCACATGAGTCGTTAGTGCGGTTATAAATTGTTATGAGAGCACAGGATGCAAAGTGTTAGGGTTCAGGAATTGGGACCCGTAAGTTGTGAATATTCTGAGGTTCGGTACCTCATGGAGTTTATTAGCTAAAACCTGGTGTGAAAGCGGTCGTTTTTGGTTGAGTTGTTACTTGCCTTTCCTTATTTTGTGATCACCGAATTTAAAGTGTGTTGCGTTCATTCTACTATGTCATTATTATGGTGCTCCGCTGTTAGTTGTTGTTTTCCTTTCTTACTTAAATTTCCGTATTATTGTGTCATTATACGTAGTCTTTATATAGATATCGTACCCTGTTGTTTCTACACTTATTCTTGTTCAGGTTATTTAGTCTCGTAGGTGTCTTGGTTGTTCCTCATCACTTCTCCACTGAGGTTAGTCTTTATACTTGCTAGGTACCGTCGTGGTGTGCTCATACTACACTTTCACACATTTTTGTGCAGATCCAGGTACTTTGAAGGCAGTTGATCATTAGCTAGTTGTACGGATTGTTGCTGTGGAGACTCAAGGTAAACCTGTTGCTGTGTTCGCAGGCTTCGGAGTCAACTTCTAATTTTGTATTCACATTGTTTACCTTATTTCAAAACAGTTGTATTTAGAAATTTTTAGCAAACTCTGTTGAGCTAATGACTTGTACTACCGATTTTGGGATTGTAAATTTTATAGAGATTTTTATTTCAAAACTTTTAGATGTTAGTTAAATATTATTGTTATTCAATTAATGCTAGGCTTATCTAGTCCTTAAGACTAGGTACCATCACGACATCCAACGGACGGAAATTTTGGTCGTGACAATTAACCATGTTAAATTTGAGTTATTTGAATTATATATAAATAACCTTAAAATGTAAACCTTCTAGATAATTATAGATAATCGTTAGATATTAATTAAGAAACACTACATGAAAAAAGGCTAATATTTTCTCAAATCTCGTAGTGATAATTTTATTTTTGCACCATTCTTATTGGTGTCATTGGAACCTAAAAATAGTCACAAAGCGAAATAATAACCCGTATTTATGAACTATGGCAACGCAAAAAGGTTGGCACAATATGAACGATTCTTTGGTTACGGCGTGACTCTTTTACTACGACTTGAATAATGATGTAAGTGAAGATATTATCCTTAATTTAAAATCCACTTTAATTGGCTATCTAAAAGTTTAAATGGTTCTTTGGTCGGTGAAACCTTATTTCAGTATGACTCAATTTTGAGTTTATTGATCTCTAGCAACAAATTTTGAATTTTGAATACCCTACATATATAGATTTTATGTTCTTTGAATCATTAAATATTAGATTAATTGATTGTTTTGAAAATGGGGTCCAATTTAGAAAATAGAATGATAAAAATTATTTGAATTTGAGATAAGAAAGTTATTTAATTTTTATCTATATAATATTAGAATGAGTGTGGTAGAAATAGATATTAAATTCAAACAAGCTAATAAAAATCCATATGACAATGTATAATATTAGGAATTGAATAATATGATATCAAAAATAAAGAAAAAATAAAAATTTAGATTTTTTATCATAGAGAAAAGGTTAAACTAATTTATATTTGAGATGAGAAAATTTTTTATATTGTGATAAGAAAAGTCATAATATGGATAAGTCCACGTAACTCAAGTCTAATAAATAAAATCAAAAACTAAAAATATTGAATAATAAAAATAAATTAGAGACAATATGAGGATATTTATAAATCATAAGTTTAGAAAAAAAAATAAAGTAAATATACAATGCTTAAAATATTGTTAAAATAATTTAAAATTTTCAAGCAATAATTTTAAAATAAAATAAATATGTATTTATGATTAAAAAATATGTATATTTATCTTTATTATATTAAAGAATAGTAGTTGATGATGATATTAAATAAAGTTACAAGTTAATGGAAAGCTACATAGAACGTAATAAGACTATGTATTAGAAAAATAAATAGCATAATTACGTTAAATTATTGAAAAATTACAATTAGAAATGAAATGGAAAGACTATTTGAATTTGAGATTAGAAAGTTCTTAAAATTATGGTGAGAATTCTCTAAATATGGATAATACCATGAAATTGAAGTCTTATTTATGAAAAATAAGAAAATACTCCATCTTTTTCAATTTATGTGAACTCATTGACTGGGCACAGAGTTTAAGAAAAGAGAGAACACTTTCGAACTTGTGGTGCAAAATGGGGCACATATATTTTGTGTGGTTATAAATCATTGCATAAAGGTAAATTGGTTCCAAATAAAGAAAGGGGTCATTCTTTTTTGCACTAACTAAAAAGAAAATAAGTTCACATAAATTGAAACAGAGGGAGTAATAAAAAATAAAAATTTAAAAATTAAAAATGAATTTCTAATATAGGTAATTTTACTAATAAAAATTATAAATTAAATTTATATCTTAAAAATAAAAAACAAAGAAAAATTACGTAAAGAAATAATATGAAAGTGAAAATATTACTACAAAATTCAGATATAATATGTTCAATATCTTTTATGATTAAAATAAATTTTAAAAATACAAAATAAATTTCTATATATGTAATTTTACTAATAAAAATTAAAAATTAAAAAGTATCTTAAAAATAAAAAAGAAAGAAAATCTACATAAAGAAAGAATATGACAATGAAAATATTACTACAACATTCATATATTAATGTGTTCAACTAATTAAGATATATTTTTTTATGATTATAATAAATTTTTAAAAATACAAAATAGATTTCTAATATAGGTAATTTTACTAATGAAAATTAAAATTAAATTTGTATCTTAAAGCTAAAAAAGAAAGATACTTTAACTGCATCTAATACAAAAATAATTATAAGAGAACTCAATACAGAACATAATAATCAAATAACTTATGTATTAATAATTTAGACTAATTCAAATTTACAATTTAAAATAAAATATGATATTATTTTGGTTATAGGCAAAACATTAGTATAAAAATCAATTAAAATTTATAGTAGGAAAGAGAATGTATAAAAAAAATAGAGGTAGTGTGAGGATACGTTATACTTTAAATTAATTTAAAAATAAATAAATTAAATAATTAAATTTTATTTTAAAATATTACTGATAAATTTAAATGATTAAAAATTTACGAATAACGGGGTTACAAGCATAAAATATACCAAATATCAAGAATAAAACATTTATATTTATCAAATACTATTAAAAGGATAATAAGCAAGACATTAATTTAATTATTAAGCTAATAAAAAATTATATGATAATATAATATTTTAAATAATAAATAATACAATAACTATAAGAAAAGATGTAACGACCCAGCCGGTTGTTTTGAGAGTATTAGACCCAAACCCCTGTGTATTGCTCCCTCTATTTCATTCTGTAATTACATGGCTTGCCGGGAGGTTTGGTTTTTGGTTTCAGAGTGAAATGGGATACATAGCCCCTAAATTGGAAGGTTAATTTCTAGGAATTAACCATAGTTTGAATTGTGTGAAGATGACTACATAGTAGAGTTTCGACAGTTCCAGTAACTCCGTAGGGTGATTTTGGGCTTAAGAGTGTGCCCGGATGTTGATTTGGAGACCCGTAGGTTATTTCGGCGTCAATTGGCGAAAGTTGGAAAGTTGGATGATTTTTGGAAAGTTTGACTGGGAGTGTTTTTTTATATCGGGCTAGATTATGATTTCGGGTGTTGGAGTAGGTCCATAATGTCAATTGTGACTTATGTACAAAATTTGAGGTCAACCAGACTTGATTTGATAGGTTTCGCCATCGGATGTAGAAGTTTGAAGTTATAAAATTCCTTAGGCTTGATCGATATGCAATTCGGATTTTTAGCATTTTTTTATGTGATTTGAAGGCTCGACTAAGTTCGTATGGTATTTTGCAACTTGTTGGTATATTTAGACAGGGTCCCGAGGGCCCCGGGTGTGATTCGGATTGAATCAACGTTGGACCTTAACCATTGCCGAATCACTGTTGTTTCTAGTGTGATCGCACCTGCAATGGGTATGGCTGCAAGTGCGGCCTTAGGAGCTCAAGTGCGGTAGTGAGTAAGGGTTGCTGGGCCGCAGAAGCGGAAACGTCTCTATAGAAGCGAAGTCACTTCTGCGATGGAAGGGAGCGCAGGAGCAGACAGTGGTCGAAGGTGCGACATTTTCTCCGCGGTTGTGCATGCGCAGATGCGGTTATTTTCTCGCAGAAGCGGAGGATGCCGGGCTTAGTGAGAACCACACCTGCAATGAAAATTCTGCAGGTGCGGAGCCGCTGATGCGGCTGTGGGTTCGCATATGCGAATTCACTGTGTAGAAAAGGCCTAAGTTCGAGAGTTTGATCTCATTTTCATTTTTGGACCTAGAGAGCTCGGATTGAGGCGAAATTTTGAAAAAAATTCAGAGAAAATATTTGGGTAGGGATTCTTGACTCATTTTTTATTAATTTCCACTAATCTATCATGTATTTCTTCATTTAATTAAGGATTTGGGTTGAGAAATTGGGGGGGAAAGGTGGAAAATCCTTAGGCTGAATTTTGAGGTTTTGATCGAGATTTTTGTATCAAATTTGAGTAATTTTGGTGTGGGTGAACTCGTGGTTGAAGGGGTGTTCGTATTTTGTGACTTTTACCCGATTCCAAGATGTAGGCCTGGGTTGACTTTTTGGAGCGATTTTTAAATTCTTTGCTAAAGTCGTAGTTTCATTATTTGAATTAGTTTCTTATAGTTATATTTATAGTATGTAATTATTTTTGGCTAGAGTTGAGTCGTTCAGAGTCGGAAAAATCGAGGGAAACGCCTTCTTATTGATTGATTGAGCGAGGTTTGAGGTAAGTGACTTGTCTAACCTTGTGTAGGGGAAATTTCCCTTAGGATATGATACTGTTATGGTATTTGCAATACGTGACGGCCGCGTACGCGAGGTGACAAGTGCGTACTCGGGATAAATGTTGAAAATCCAGTTGTTACTAAGTAGTTCATTTTTATTCCCTTAATTGAGTTACTCTAGCACGTGTAGTCATCATGTTTAGTCTAATGTCACATGTCTACGTGTCTTATCTCTTAATTGCAATTTGTGCAACATGCTTAGTTGAATTATCTGCTTTCTTTGATTTCATATTCATTCTTTAATTGTAGGATTCCTTGTTGTAATTTCATTGTTCCATTGGTTATGAGTTGTTTTCGTGATTTTTATTGAGATAACTGATTGGTTGTGCACGAGGTTTCTGCCGTGCAGATCATCATTATTGCACGAGGTTTCTGTCGTGCGGAGTGTTATTTTTGCACGAGTTTTCTTTCGTGCGGAGTATTATTGTGGCATGAGGTTTCTGTCGTGTGGAGTGTTATTGTTGCACGAGGTTTCTACCGTGCGAAGTGATATTGTGGCACGAGGTTTATGTCGTGCAAAGTGTTATTGTGGCATGAGATTTCTGCCGTGTGGAGTGTTATTATGGCACGAGGTTTCGGCCATGTGGAGTGTTATTATGGCACGAGGTTTTTGCCATGTGGAGTGCTATTATGGCATGTGGTTTCTGTCGTGCGGTTATCATTGTTTGCATGAGGTTTCTGTCGTGCCATTGTGAGATATTTACTTTTGGGACTACGAGGCGGTACCTCTGAAGCGCCCCTATTTGTCACGACCCTAAACTCAAATCTATCGTGATGGCGCCTATCGATGGTACTAGGCCAGCTGACTTCCACAATACCTCAATAATTCATTCAAAGATATGCCAAAAAGACTTTTTTTATAATAGAATACATAAAAGAGAGTTGAACTCAATATAGAAATGCGGAAAGAAAAGCCCCAAACATCGGGGTGTCACTGAGTCATGAGCATCTAATATAACTGGTCAGACAATAACAAGACTAACATAATCTGGAAATCCGAAATACAACTAAAGGACAGATAGAGAAGAAGAAAGCAAGGCTTTGAACGCCAGGCAGCTACCTCGCTATCTGCAATGATCAGCTACAAGGACTATCGGCACTCTTCGTGACCGACAACTCCTAGATCTGCACACGAGGCGCAGGGAGTAATATGAGTACTCCAACTCAGTAAGCAACAGAAATGAATATGGGCTGAGAAGTAGTGACGAGCTAAATGCAAATACATTTCATTTCACAAAAATTCAGCAAAGTGTGGCATGCTTTACATCCAGAATTTAAGTCAAATCGACTTGTTTAAATCAAGTTCAAGTAAAGTCAAACAAAAATATCTTTCAACAGTTCTCAAACAAGGACTTAAGGCAACTATGTGCATCAATAATGAAATCATATACCGCCCATCGGGAAATCATCACTCAGTCCTCCCAATCACTCCAACCTCACAGTCACTCATTCCTCACATTCGCTCAGCACTCGACACTCGCACTCAGTAGGTACCTGAGCTCACTGGGGGTGTGTACACACTACGGAGGGGATCCTTCATCCCAAGCGCTAGATCAATGCCAATCATGGCAGAATCAATGAAACATGTTGCGGCATGCAGCCCGATCCCATAAATGTCCTCACAAATCAGGCCCTCAGCCTCACTTAGTCATCAATCTCTCCAGTCTATCGAGCTCTCAGAAATCAAGATAATCATCCCAAACAGCACTGACATGATGCATCAAATGGAGTAACAGAGACTGAGCTATGATGTAAGAATGCATGAACATGATTGAGTACGGAATATCAACGAAAACAGTGAGATGACAGCAAGAAACGACCTCTAAGGGTCCCAACAATACCGGCGTAAAGCCTAAACATGGTATCTAGCATAATTTACAGTCAATCTTTCTATAACACATAGGGAGCATATAGCTAACAACAGGTTGCTCAACTTTACAGGTTCTACGGGATGGACCAAGTCACAATCCGCATCAATGCACGCCCACACGCCTGTCACCTAGCATGTGCGTCACCTCCAAATAGTCACATGACACAAAAATCTGGGGTTTCATACCCCCAGGACCAGATTTACAATTGTTACTTACCTCAATTCGAGCAAATTCCTACTTAACAATGCCCTTGTCCGGCCTCCAAACATCCTGAATCTAGCCACAAGTAATACAACACAATCAATCAAGGCTAAAGGGATCAATTCCACAAGAAAACTACTAAATTATAGCCAAATATCTGAAATATACTCAAACTCGGCCCCTGGGCCCACATCTCTAAATCTGAAAAAAATCATAAAATCCAAAAGCACATTCACTCACGAGTTTAATCATACTAAATTCATCAAATCCGACATCATTTGCTCCTCCAAAATCCCAAAACTCACTCTCCAATTTCCCAAGCCCTAACCCCCAATTTCACTTCAAAACCCACTAATTAGGTGAGAAATCAACGGGAAAAAACCATAGCTAAGAATAATTAGGCTCAAGTACTTACCTCAGTGATAACCCTCAAATTTCCTTCACAAATCTCCTCAAAAGCTCCAAAGTCCGTGTTCAAAATTGTGAAAATGAGAAGAATTTCCGAAGTCCTCTATTTAAACCTTCTGCCCAGCGAAACCACACCTGCGGTGCAAATTCCGCATCTGCGGACCAAGCTCTGCTTCTACATTAATTCACTTAAATCCCTGCTACCTCTTCTGCGACTAACGACCACATCTGCGATGATCGCAGGTGTGGAAACCACCTCGCACTTGTGGCCCCCTTCTCGCACATGCGCCTGCCTGCCCGCATCTGCGATGATCGCAGGTACGTGAATATCTTCGCACCTGCAGTTCATGCCCAGGTCCTCCATGGCCGCATATGCGGATCATCAGTCTCTCTTACGGGCTCGCACCTGCGGATCCCACTCCGCAGGTGCGGAAAACACTAGTAACAGCAGCTTCAGCTGCATTTCTTCAACTCCAAACCTTCTGTTAACCACCCGGAATCACCCCGAGGCCCTCGGAACCTCAACCAAACATACCAACACGTCCCATAACATCATACGAACTTAGTAAAACCATCGAATCACTCAAAACAACATCAAAATACCAAATTACCCTCGGATTCAAGCCTAAGAACCTTCCAAATTCTGCAAACGACGCTGAAATCTATCAAACCACGTCCAAATGACCTCAAATTTTACACACATGTCAAAAATGACACCGCAAACCTACTCCAACTTCCAGAAATCCATTCCGACCCCGATATCAAATTTCCACTGGCGACCAAATTGCCAAATTTTCAACTTCCGCCAATTCAATCATAATTCTACTATGGACCTCCAAAATACATTCCGAACACGCTCCTAAGTTCAAAACTACCTAACGGAGATAATGGAACCACCAAAATTCAATTCCGAGATCGTTTACACATAGGTCAACATCCAGTTGACTTCTCCAACTTAAGCTTCTAATAAAGAGACTAAGTGTCTTAATTCACTCTGTAACCACTCCGGACCCGAACCAACCAACCCGATACAATATAATGCAGCTGTAAAGCACAAAAGAAGCAGAAATGGGGGAAATAGGGTTATAACTCTCGAAACGACCGTCCAGGTCGTTACACTATTGTTTACCTCTATATATTGTATTTTTTTTTTGTTGTTGTTCCTTAACTTGTAAGATTCTTGTTTACCTTATGTTTTCTAATTGTATTCTTGGATTCTAGGTTGTTATGTTCCGTAAATCCCTTATTGTTTCATTTCCGTGTTATTTCATTGTGCCATTATATTATTTGTCTTGTTCTTATTATCTCCAGTGAGGCCTTGACCTGACCTCGTCACTATTCTACCGAGGTTAGGCTTGGCACATACTAGGTACCGTAGTGGTGTACTCATACTACACTTCTGCTCATTTTTTTTGCAGATCTAGAAGCATCCTATCAGCCTCGATATTAGAGTGTTGTGCTGCTGCTTGGAGATTTCAAGGTACACATGCCCGTGTCTGCAGGCCTCGGAGTCCCTTTCTATCCCGTTCTTTCTTATTTCTTTACATTTGATAGACAGTGATGTATAGGAGTGTTCCACACTGTATCGAGATCTTGTGAGTTATTTCACCGGGTTTTGGGATTTGTACATGCTGAGCGGCAGTTTTCATTTATATAGTTGTTGATGTTTGTTATTTAAGTTATTATTTCAGTTGTTCCCACATATTTGATAGGCTTACCTAGTCTCTAAGACTAGGTTCCATCACGACATCTTACGGAGGGAATTTGGGTTGTGATAAGTTGGTATCAAAGCTCTAGGTTCATAGGTGTTATGAGTCACAAGCAGGTATAGTAGAGTCTCGCGGATTGGTATGGAGACGTTTGTACTTATCTTCGGGAGGCTAATGGAACTGTTAGGAAAAGCTTCACTTCTTTGATTCCATACAGTGTGAAAAGTTTGACTTCAAATTCTAAATTTCTGTCTTTCTGTTCTCTCACAGATGGTGAGGACACGTAAAGCCGGATCATATGACCAGACACCCACGCCCCTATTCGATCTGCAAGAGGCCGGGGCCGGGGTAGAGGCCGAGGACGTCCACGTGGTGCATCCAAATCACTCGCACTCGCTCTATAGAGAAGCCACCAGTAGCTCTAATTTGAGGGCAGGCACCTAAGACGTCTGTTACTGCACCAGCCCTCCAGGATACTCTCGCCCAATTCCTGACCATGTTCAGGACCTTGGCTCAGGCGGGATTGATACCTCTTGCACCTGTACAAATCTCAGGTGGGTGGAGGAGTATACACTCTCGCCGCCTGTACCCCAGAGCAACAGGTCCAGGTTGACCAAGTTCCATAGGTCATACCAATGCAGCTGGTAGCCCCAGTTCAACCCGAGGTTAGGGCATTAGTTTCTTAGGAGGAGGAGCTCAGGCTCGAGAGGTACAAGAAGTACCACTCTCCTACTTTCAGTGGCTTAGCGTTAGAGGATACCCAGGGTTTTCTTGAGGAGTTCCAGTGTTTCCTCCACACTATGGGTGCTATGGAATCTAGGGGGATTTCTTTCACTAAGTTTTAGCTTAGAGGAGCGGCCTATTAGTGGTGGCAAGCATATGAGTTGGGTAGTTCGGTCGAGGCAGCTTCCTCATTTGGACTCAATTCTCAGATAAGTTCTTGAGGGAGTATGTTCCCAGAGTCTCAGAGATTCATGGTGTGCAGAGTTTGAGCAGTTCGGCTAGGGTTCTATGACTGTGTTAGAGCATACGGTTCGGCTCAATGATTTGGCTAGGCATGCACCAGCCTTGGTTGCTATTGTTCGAAAGCGGGTTTGTCAATTTATCGAGGGGCTCAACCCCAGTATCAAATTTATCATGGCCCGAGAGTTGGATATGGACATCGTATACCAGAAGGTAGTGGGGATCGCTAGGAGATTAGAGGGTATGCTGAATCAGGAGAGAGAGGAGAGGGAGGCCAAGAGGTCTCGAGAGTCTTATTTAGTTGTACTCGTGCCCCAACTGAAGCTCGTCAAGGTAGGGGCTACGTGAGTCGCCCTATTTATTCAGCACTTTCAGTCGCCAGCGGTACTCCGACCACTCTTAGGCCCCCGGGCTCCTTATTATGCACCGCCATTGCCTAGTGCACCTCCTGCACGGGGTGCTTCCGTCGGTCAGTCCAGCCGATCAGGCCCTAGCCATCCACATCATCCACATCCTCTGAGAGCTTATTTTGAGTGTGGTGAAACTCGTCATATGGTGAGGGATTTCCCTAAGCTCAGGAGGGGTGCACCTCCACAGGCTATTCAAGCACCGCGTGTTCCACCGGGTCCTCAGGCTATGATTACAGCACCAGCTACCACCCCACCTGCACAGCCAGCTAGAGGTAGAGGTTGAGCAGGTATAGGTCTCCCTAGAGGGGGAGGCCATGCCAGATATTATGCCCTTCCTGCTAGGACGGAGGCAGTTGCATCCGACTCTGTCATCACAGGTATCATTCTAGTTTGTCATAGAGATGAATTAGTCTCATTTGACCCAGGCTCCATTTATTCTTATGTGTCATCTTATTTTGCTTCGAATTTGAATGTATCCCATAATTTTTTGAGTTCTTCTGTCAATGTGTCTGCACACGTAGGAGATTTTATTATTGTTAACTGTGTAGATAGGTCATGTTTGGTTGTTATCAGTGGTTTTGAGACCAGAGCTAGCTTATTACTGCTCAGTAAGGTGAATTTTGATGTTATTTTGGGCATGGACTAGTTGTCTCCCTATCACGCTATCTTTGATTGTCACTCCAAGACAGTGATATTGGCTATGCTAGGTCTACCGTGGCTAGAGTGGATAGGTACTTTAGATTATATTCCTAGCAGGGTTGTTTCTTTTATTAAGGCTCAGCAGATGATTGAGAAGGGGTGTGGTGTGTATCTGGCATATGTGAGGAATGTTAGTGTTGATACTCCTATCATCGAGTCAGTTTCGGTAGTAAGGGATTATCCAAACGTATTTCTGGCAGAGCTTCTAAGCATGGCACCCGACAGAGATATCGACATTGGTATTGATTTGTTACCGGTCACTCAACCCATTTCTACTTTACCCTATCGTATGGCCCAGCAAAGTTGAATGAGTTAAAAGAACAATTGCAAGAGTTGCTTGATAAGGAATTTATTAGGCCCAGTGTGTCGCATTGGGGTGCTCCAGTCTTATTTGTAAAGAAGAAGGATGGTTCTACGCAGATGTATATTGATTATTGCCAGTTGAACAAGGTTATAGTGAATAACAGGTATCCATTGCCACGTATTGATGACCTATTTGATCAGATTCAGGGTGTCGGAGTGTTCTCTAAGATCGAATTGCATTCAGGCTATCATCAGTTGAATAATCGGGAGCCAGATATCCCGAAGATTGCTTTCAGGACTCGGTATGGTCATTACGAGTTCCTTGTGATGTCTTTTGGGCTGACCAATGCCCCAGCAGCATTCATGCACTTGATGAACTGTGTATTTCAGCCCTATCTTGACTTGTTCGTCATTGTGTTTATTGACGACATTCTGGTGTACTCCCGGAGCCAGCAGGATCTTGAGCAGCACCTGAGGACTGTGCTTCAGACCTTGAGAGAAAAGAAGTTATATGCAAAAAATTTGAACTGTGAGTTCTGGCTAGATTTAGTGGCATTTTTGGGTGATGTAGTATCGAGTGAGGGAATCAAGGTAGATCCGAAGAAGATTGAAGCAGTGTAGAGTTTGGCCAAACCATCCTTGGCTATTGAGATCCGGAGTTTCCTTGGCTTGGCGGGTTACTACCATCGATTTGTAGAGGGTTTCTCGTCTGTTGCAGCTCCTATGACAAGATTGACCTAGAAGAGTGCTTTGTTCAGGTGGACCGAGGAGTGTGAGGAGAGATTTTAAAATCTCAAGACAACTTTGACCAGAGCCTCGGTGTTGGTTTTGCCTACTGGTTCAGGGTCCTATAAGGTGTATTGTGATGCGTCACACATTGGTCTCAACACGGTGATGATGCAGGATGGTAGGGTGATTACCTACGCATTTAGACAGTTGAAGGTGCATGAGAAGAACTATCCAGTGACCTCAAGTTAGCAGTTATTGTTTATTCCTTGCAGATCTGGCGGCACTATTTGTATGGTGTCCCTTGTGAGGTCTACACTAATCACTAGAGTCTACAACATTTGTTTAAACAGAAGGATCCTAACTCTCTACAACGGAGATGGTTGGAGCTGCTTAATGATTGTGACATCACTATTCTCTATCATCTTGGGAAGGCCAACATGGTGGCCGATGCCTTGAATCGCAAGGCAGAGAGTTTGGGTAGTTTAGAATATCTACCAGTAGCAGAGAGGCCTTTAACCTTGGATGTTCAGGCCTTGGCCAACCAGTTTGTTAGATTGGATGTTTCTGAGCCAAGTCGAGCTGAGTTTTGGCATGGGTGGTTCTCGGTCTTCTCTTTATGATCTTATCATAGGGCGTCACTATGATGACCCCCGTCTGCTTGTCCTTAAGGAAACGGTTCAGCACAGCGATACTAAGGAGGTCACTATCAGAGAGGATGGTGTGTACGGATGTAAGGCAGGCTATATGTTCCCAATGTAGATGGCTTGCATAAGTTGATTCTCCAGGAGGCTCACAGTTCAGGGTACTCCATTCATCCAAGTGCCGCAACAATGTATCAGGACTTGTGGTAGCACTACTGGTGGAGGCAGATGAATAAGGACATAGTGGAATATGTAGCTCGGTGCCTAAATTGTCAGCAGGTGAAGTATGAGCATCAGCGGCCATGTGGATTACTTTAGAAGCTAGAGATTCCGAAGTGGAAATGGGAGAAGATCATTGTGGATTTTGTTGTTGGGCTCCCACAGACTCAAAGGAAGTTCGATGCAGTTTGGGTGATTGTGGATAGATTGACCAAGTCAGCTCATTTCATTCATGTGGTTACTACTTACTCTTCGCAACAGCTGGCTCAGGGTTACATTCGCGAGATTGTTAGGCTTCATAGTGTGCCGGTATCTATCATCTCTGACCGGGGTACGCAATTTACATTGTGATTTTGGAGAGCCGTATAGCATGAGTTGGGTACTAGAGTGGATTTGAGTATTACATTTCGCCCTCAGACAGACGGACACTCCTAGCGCACTATTTAGATATTTGAGGATATGCTTCGTGCGTGTGTGATGGATTTTAGGGGTACTTGGGATTAGTTCTTTCCACTTGCAGAGTTTCCCTACAATAACATCTATTAGCCAATCATTCAAATGGCCCCCTACGAGGCTTTGTATGGTAGATGGTGCCCGTCCCCGGTGGGTTGGTTTGAGTTGGGTGAGCCTAGACTATTGGGTACAGACTTGGTTCAGGATGCTTTGGAAAAGGTTAAATCGATCCAGGATTGACTTCGTACAACTGAGTCCAAACAGAAGAGTTATGCGGATCAAAACGTGGTCTTGCTCACGGTTTCGCCCATGAAGGGCATTATGAGGTTCGGGAAGAAACGCAAGATGAGCCCTAGGTACATCATACCTTTTGAGATTCTTGAGAGGGTTGGAGAGGTGGCATACAGACTTGCACTACCACCTAGACTCTCTGCAATTTATCTATTATTCCATGTTTCCATGCTCCGGAAGTATCACGACGATCCGTCTCATATGATAGACTTCAGCTCAGTCCAGTTGGACAAGGATCTATCTTATGTCGAGGAGCTGGTGGCTATTTTGATAGGAAAGTTCGAAAGTTGAGGTCGAAGAACATCGCTTCAGTGAAGGTTCAGTGGAGGGGTCAACCGGTCAAAGAGGAGAATTAGGAGACCGAGCATGATATGCGCGGTCATAATCCTCATCATTTCTTTACTTCAAGGTATGTTTGAAGAGGGGGAGGATGCAACGAACCCACCGATCGTTTTGACATTATTAGCCCTGAACCCCTATTAATTTCTCCCTCTATTTCATTATGTGATTTTGGGCTTAGGAGCATGTTTGGATGTTGATTTGGAGGTCTGTAGATCATTTCGCTGTCAATTGGCAAAAGTTAGAAAGTTGGATGATTTTTGGAAAGTTTGACAGGGAGTGGAATTTTTCATATTGGGGTTGGATTCCGATTTCGGGTGTTGGAGTAGGTCCGTAATGTCAATTATGACTTGTGTGCAAAATTTGAGGTCAATCGGAATTGATTTGATAGGTTTCGGCATCGGATGTAGAAGTTTGAAGTTCTAAAGTTCCTTATGCTTGAATCGATACGCAATTCATGTTTTTAATGTTGTTTGATGTGATTTGAATGATCGACTAAGTTCTTATGGTGTTTAGTAACTTTTTGGTATATTCGGGCAGGGTCCCGAGGGCCCCGGGTACGATTCGGATTGAATCTGGAACAATTTTAGGCCTTAACCATTGTTGAAGTACTGCTGCTTCTGGTGTGATCGCACCTGCAATGGGTGTGGCCGCAGGTGAGATTCCACATGTACGGCCTTAGAAGCACAGGTGCGGTAGTGAGTGGGGGTCGTTGGGACTGCAGAAGCGGGAACGTCTCCGCGTAAGAGAAGTCGCTTATGCGATGGAAGGGAGCGCGGGAGGGGGCAGTGGTCACAGGTGCGACATTTCCTCCGCGGGTGCGCATGCGCAGATGCGGTTGTTTTCTCGCAGAAGCGGACGATGCTGGACTTAGTGAGAATCTCACCTGTAATGGAAATTCCGCAGGTGTGGAGCCGCAGATGCGGCTGTGGATTCGCATATGCGAATTCACTAAGCAGAAAAGGCCTATGTTCGAGGATTTGACCTCATTTTCATTTTTGGACCTAGAGAGCTCGGATTGAGGAAAAAGTTTGAGGGATTTTCAGAGGAAACATTTGGGTAAGGATTCTTGACTCGTTTTGATTAATTTACACTAATCTATCATTAATTTCTTCATTTAATTAAGGATTTGGGTTGAGAAATTGGGGGGGAAAGGTGGAAAAATCCTTTGGCGAATTTTGAGGTTTTGATCGAGATTTTTGGATCTGATTTGAGTAATTTTGGTATTGGTAAACTCGTGGTTGAATGGAAGTTCGTATTTTGTGACTTTTACTCGATTCCGATACGTGGGCCCCGGTTGACTTTTTGGAGCGATTTTTCAATTCGTCGCTAAAGTCGTAGTTTTATTATTTAAATTAGTTTATTATAGTTATATTTATAGTATGTAATTATTTGGCTAGATTTGAGCCGTTCGGAGTCAGAAAAATCAAGGGAAATGCCTTCTTATTGATTGATTGAGCGAAGTTTGAGGTAAGTGACTTGTCTAACCTTGTGTGGGGGTTATTTCCCTTAGGATTTGATACTGTTATGGTATTTGCAATACGTGCAGACGCGTACGCAAGGTGACAAGTGCATACTCGGGCTAAATTTTGAAAATTCGGTTGTTACTAAGTAGTTCCTTTTGTTCCCTTAATTGAGTTACTCTAGCACGTGTAGTCATCATGTTTAGCCTAATGTCACATGTCTACGTGTCTTATCACTTACTTGAAAGTTGTGCATTATGCTTAGTTGAATTACCTGCTTCCTTTGATTTTATATTCATTCTTTAACAGTAGGATTCCTTGCTGTAATTTCATTATTCCATTTGTTATGTGTTGTTTTCATGATTTTTGTTGAGATAACTGATTGGTTGTGCATGAGGTTTCTGCTGTGAGGAGTGTCATTGTTGCACAAGGTTTCTGTCGTGCGGAGTGTTATTGTTGCATGAGGTTTCTGTCGTGTAGAGTGTTATTGTGGCACGAGGTTTCTACCATGTAGAATGTTATTGTTGCACGAGATTTCTGCCGTGCGGAGTGTTATTGTGGCATGAGGTTTCTGTCATGCGGAGTGTTATTATGGCACGTGGTTTCTGTCGTGCGGAGTGTTATTCTGGCACAAGGTTTTTGTCGTGCGGAGTGTTATTATGGCACGAGGTTTCTGTCGTGCGGTTATCATTGTTTGCACGAGGTTTCAGCCGTGCCGTTGTGAGATATTTACTTTTGGGACTACGAGTTAGTACTTCGGGAGCGCTCATGTTGTTTACCTCTATATGTTGTATTGTTGTTGTTGTTGTTGTTGTTGTTGTTGTTCCTTAACTTGTAAGATTCTTGTTTGCCTAACGTGTTGTAATTATCTTCTTGGATTATGGGTTGTTGTGTTCTGTAAATTCCTTACTGTTTCATTTCCCTATTAGTTCATTGTGTCATTATATTATTTGTCTTGTTCTTATTATCTCCAGTAGGGGCTTGATCTGACCTCGTCACTACTCTACCGAGGTTAGTCTTGGCACTAGGTATTTTTGTGGTGTACTCATACTACGCTTATTCACATGTTTTTGTGCATATCCAGGTGCATCCTATCAACCTCGATATTAGAGTGTTATGCTGCTACTTGGAGACTTCAAGGTACACCTTCCCGCGTCTGCAGGCCTCAGAGTCCCCTTCTATCCCGTTCTTTTCTTATTTCTTTACATTTGATAGACAGTGATGTATAGGAGCGTTCCACACTGTATCTAGAGCTTGTGACTTATATATCACCGGGTTTTGGGATTTGTACATGTTGAGCGGCAGTTTTCATTTATATAGTTGTTGATGTTGAATATTTAAGTTATTATTTCAGTTGTTCCGCATATTTGTTGGACTTACCTAGTTTTAGAGACTAGGTGTCGTCACGACATCTTAAGAAGGGAATTCGGTTCATGACAAAAGAACAAAAAGAAAAAAGATTTTGCGTAAAAATGATTTTGATAAATAAGGCATATTTGACTTTCAGATAAAAACAAAGTGACAGTAAACTTTTTGTTAAAATAATATTATCTAATATGCTCAAGCAAGACAGATCACAACATGACATGTTTAGTATTCTTTAATATTGACAGCGAAATGAAATGCAAGTACTAAACTTAAAGGGTATATATATATATATATATATATAATAGGTTATCCGGTAGGCCCATAGAACTCCAGACAATTCTTCGGGTCATTTTCCTTTTGTTGCTTCATATATATATATATATATATATATATATATATATATATATAATAGGTTATACGGTAGGCCCATAGAACTCCAGACAATTCTTCGGGTCATTTTCCTTTTGTTGCTTCCAACCTTTTCTTGAGGTTTTGAATAATCACTTTGTTTATTGACTCCGCTTGACCGTTTGCACTCGAATGATAAGGAGAAGATGTGATCCTCTTTATCTTCAAATCTTCGAGGAACTTTGTAACTTTTTCACCGATAAATTGTGGTCCATTGTCGCATGCTATCTCTTTTGGTATTCCGAAATTGCAAATTATATTTTCCCACAGGTAATCGACCACTTCGTGTTCTCCGATCTTCTGATAAAGACCTGCCTCCACTCATTTAGAAAAATAGTCAGTCAGAATTAAAAGAAACCTTACCTTTTCGGGAGCCGGTGGCAGCGGTCTGACGATCTCCATCCCCTATTTCATGAACGACCATGGGTATAGAACCGAATGTAAGTGTTTTACCGATTGGTGTACTGGTGGTGCGTAGCGTTGGCACTTATCACATTTTCATACGAAGTATTTGGCGTATTGTTCCATGTGAGGCCAATAATACCCTGCCCTAAAAACTTCAGCACCAAAGAATCTACGCCCGAGTGATTTCCACATATCCCTTCGTGGACTTCTCTCATGACATAATTAGCTTCTGACGCTCCTAAGTATTGAGCCAGCGGGCCTTGGAAAGATTTTCTACACAATTGTACTATTTTGAAGCTATAACGTGCAGCTTTGGCGCGTAACGCCCGCGATGCTTTGGGGTCTTCAGGAAACTTCCCGTACTCGAGATGGTCGATTATTTCATTTCTATAGTCCTAGACCAGACTAGTCGAATTTACCTCATAGTAACCATCCGTATCTAGGACTAAGTTCATCAGTTGCACTACCGTACCAGACTCCGATCTTTTTATTCTCATCGATGATCCTAAGTTTGCTAACGCATCCGCTTCTATGTTATCCTCCATCGGGATACCAGTAATTGACCATGCCAATAATAGTGCCAAAAGAGCCTAGACCTTTACCATGTATTGTTGCATACTTTCTTCTTTGGTATCAAAGATCTCGTAGACCTGATTTACCACCAGCTGCGAGTCACATTTGATTTTGATAACCTCGAAATCAGGACCCCCGGCCAATTTGAGCCCTACAATCAAGACTTCATACTCTGCTTCGTTGTTAGTTAAAGGGACTGTTCTGATGGCTTGTCTTAAGGTTTCCCCCGAAGGCGTGATTAAGACTATTCCGATTCCGCACCCTTTTACATTGGAAGCTCCATCTATAAATAAGTTCCAAACCCCCAATGTTGATTCCAACACCATTACTGCCTCCTTGGTTGCCAGATGTAGTATTCTCGAACTAAAATCGGCTATGAAGTTATCCAAGACTTGAGACTTAATTGCAGTCCTTGGTTTATATTCTATGTCAAACTCAATCATTTCGACGTCCCATTTGTCCAATCTGCCCGAGAGATCGGGTTTATGGAGGATGTTCCGCAAAGGGAAAATAGTCACCACAGCTATCGGGTGGCATTGGAAGTAGGGCCTCAGCTTTCGAGCGGAAACTAGGAGAGCTAAGTCATGTGGGTAGCGAGTTTCTGCTCCCGTTAATATTTTTCTAACATAATAAATGGGAAATTGAGTACCTTCGTCCTCGCGGACTAAAAATACACTTACCGCAACTTCTAAAATCTCGAGGTAGACTAGAATTCAACTTCTTTTGGTTTTGAGAGAAAGGGCTCGATAAGTATTTCTTCAGGTCCCTCAGAGCCTGCTGGCACTCTTGTGTCCATTCAAAACTATTTTTCTTTTTTAGCAGTATGAAGAAGCGATGACATTTTTTCGACGACCGGGAAATTAACCTGCTCAAAGCTACTAATCTTCCTGTGAGCCTTTGGACTTCCTTTACGTTTGACAATCGATCCGGGATATCCTCTATGGCCTTGACTTTGCGGGGTTTACCTCAATTCCCTTTTGTGAGACCAGAACTCCTAGAAACTTACCAAAACTGACACTGAACTCGCACTTCTCGAGATTAAGTTCATGTTATGCTTTCTCAGGATGTCGAATGCTTCTTGCAAATGCTTAAGGTGGTCACCCAAATTCAAAGACTTAACAAGCATATCGTCTATATAAACTTCCATAGTCTTTCCTATTTGCTTTTCAAACATCTTATTTACGAGTCGTTGATAAGTGGCTCTGGTATTTTCAACCCGAAGGCATTACATTGTAAACATATATACTGAAATTCGTTATAAATGAAAAAATTTCTTGATATTCCGTGTTCATCTTGATTTGGTTGTACCAGAATAAGCATCGAGGAAACTCGCTAACTCGTTCCCCCATGGCATCAATCATTTGATCGATATTTAGCAGTAGGAACGAGTCTTTTGGGCACGCCTTATTAAGGTTTTTATAGTCTACACACATGTGAAATTTATTGTTCTTCTTAGGAACTACTACAATATTGGCTACCCAGTCGGGATATCTTACCTCTCGGACTGAACCACTATTAAGCAAGCGGGTTACCTCTTCTTTGATGAATTTATTCTTGGCCTTGGCAATAGGTTGTTTCTTCTGTCTTATCGGAGGTACGTTGTGATTCAAACTCAGCTTGTGCACGGCTATTTATGTAGGGATACTATCATATCCTCGTGTGACCATGCAAAATAATCGGCATTAAATTTAAGGAATTCAACAAACCGGACATGAGCTCCAGGTGCAGTCCTGTCCCCAAATGGAATTTTCTTTCTAGAAATTCTTTGAACGATGCAACTTGATCCAGTTCCTCCATCATGGACTTCGTTGCGTCCGTCTCTTCTGGAACTTGGAAATATCTCGGCACCTGATAATGTTCTGACAATCGCTCCCGGGCTAACCTCTTCAAGATCAGGAGTAGGTGTCGGTTCCTGTAATTGCTATGTTGTGTGCTCCTTCCCTTTACTACTGGAAATCAAAATTGCATTCATCTCCTTTGTCGTCGGTTGATCACCTCCTATTTGCTTGATTCCTTTGGGAATTGGAAACTTCAACAATTGGTGATATGTTGAGGATACAGCTTTCATCTCGTGTAACCATGGCCTTCCTAAGATTATATTGTATCCCATGTCACCGTCTACTACTTCTAAGAGAGTTATTTTCATTACTCATTCAGCGTTCGTGAGCAGCAAAAGCTCTCCCGGGGTCGTCACGCTCGCAAGGTTGAATCCAGCGAGGAGCTTTGTTGCTGAAATATTGCTTCCGGTGAGTTTAGCTTGCTCCAATACTCTCCATTGTATGATATTATCCGAACTTCCTGTATCCACTAGAACATGTTTAATCTTAAAATCTAACACATTTAAAGATATTACCAGTGCATCATTGTGTGATAACAATAATTCTTCTGCGTCCTCCTTCGTGAAAGTGGTATTGTCTTCCCCGAGTCTTTTACTATGAGTTATTGATACGTTTGTCTTCTTCGCTGCCAAAAAGGTTACCCATTAATCTCTTTTCCTCCGAAGATCATATTGATCATTTAGCGTAAGGGCTCTTCTCCTGCTTTCGAAGGTTCCGCGTTGTCTTTGTTACAATCATAATTGTTCTTAGCTCGGTCACTCAAGAATTCTCTGAGGTGACCATTCTTCAATATGTTGCCACCTCTTCCTAGAGGTGTCGGCAGTCCCCTATTCGGTGGTTGTTCATCCCATGGTATTCACACCATAAGTTGGGATCCCTCTGGCTGGAATCAGATCTCATAGGTCTCGAGAATCGCGCCTCTTTAATGTTTCTCATGGCTGTCGCCAACTCCACAATACTGATGATGAAGTTATATTCCGATAACATATGGGGTAAGAAGGATCCTGAGATCCCCACGTATCTTTATCCTAAAGTGATGTATTGTTTCGACCACGATCAATCCCTCTGTCAACAGTGAACTTGTTTGATGCCTGAAAATTTCTCCTACGGCCTTCGATCCGCTCGTAAGGAAAAAAACAACCCCTCTAAGTTCATATGTCCGCGTCATAGTCATCCTTTGATTTCTCTATGCTCTTCTCCCGTACTTTGGCCGATGATGCAGAACTGATCTGTTCATCTTCGATCCTTATCTTTGACGCGTACCGGTTGTGGACATCTGCCCGAGTTGTTGCTTGAAACTCAAGCAGGCTCTCCTTCATCTTCCGGGAAGCTTATGAGCTTCTTGGATTCAATACATTAACGAATGCTTCAGCTACCCATTCATCTGGGACAGAAGGGAGCAACATTCTTTCTTTCTGGAATCGGGTAATGAACTCTCGTAATAATTTGATTTCTCCTTGTGTGATCCTGAATATATCGGCCTTTCGGGCTTCTACTTTTCTAGCCCCGGCATGAGCCTTGATGAAAGAATCTGCGAGCATCTCAAAGGAATCTATGGAATGCTCGGCTAATAATGAATACCACGTTAGAGCTCCCCTTGTGAGAGTTTCTCCAAATTTATTTAGCAACACAATTCAATTTCGTGAGGAGATAAATCATTTCCTTTTACCACTGTTGTGTAGGTGGTAATATGCTCATGTGGGTCTGAAGTCCTGTCATACTTTGGCATTTCAGGCATTTTGAACCACTTCGGGATCAACTCTGGTGCCGAACTTGGCTTGTATGGCAATTGATTATACGTTTTCGAGTCTGGGCCTTTCAATACTGGTCGCGCGCCCGGGATTATTTCCATCCCTCATAAACCGTAAAAGTTCATTCTTGAACGGGTCGTTCTCGTTGTTGACGGATTTGCTTCCCCCAGCCCTGTCGGAGCCAACTTCACCCCTGGGAGTGTTGTTGTTGACTCTCTGCATCGCTTGGTTTGCGGGAACACCGAGAAGCTCCCGATAGCCCATGCTTTAGCTCCATCATAACCTTATCCTCTCACGTGAGATGGCCTAGAATTATCGCTTGTTGTTCTTGCAGGACCCTCATCGCATCCACGACATGCTCCTCATCAGCATCATCGGGAGTTGTCTCCCGAACCTATCGAGGGTACTGCCTGTCATGCATCGGCGTGGTGCCATCCCCCTCATTGCGGGTGTGTCACTGATCAATCCTTGAAATGAGATTGATCCCCTCGAATTTCAGGGTTTTGCGTGTTGTTAACAGTGTTATCTGTCATTTTTTGTGATTTTTGCTAAGAAAAAATAATCAAATCATATTAGCAAAAAAAAGCAAGGATCAATTTAATTGCACGACGGTCTAGGCCCCACGGGGGGCGCCATGTTTACCCATAGAACGGTACAGTTGAATTTATACGTGTTTTCTAGACAAGTGAACTAATTTGATCCTGAAATAATGCAATAATTGAAGAAATGTACAATACTTAGCCTTAAACTGTAGATGAAACAACAAAGATGACAATTCCGGGAACAAGGTTTCCGGGCACAGCAATGATGAGATCAAAAAGCAAGAAAGTAAGTTTGTATTAAGCTTTATATAGAATGTAATATAAGTTTCGCCAGAAAATTCATGTCATTTACAATGATAACTGGGCTCACTATTTATAGTTGTGTCTAGGGAAGGAGGTCCTAGGATTGTGCCCTCCTTTAATGTTAATTATGAGGGTTTTTGATGAATATGTAACGGTGAACATAAATGTAAAATTCTCTGTAACAGACTGTCGTTCTTAATATTGCAGAATAATCTTATTAAATGCTACCAGGCGCAGAGCATTTAATACACCTTTATGAACGTTATCCCTTCTGGTGACAAGCGGAATGGCGGCGTTCGGTCTTCGATTATCCCCGTCTTAGGTTCCGCGTGTCTTTCCTTTAGATGACCGCGTGTCCTATCGTATTTTACCCTATACAGTATGTAACCATTTTTTTCTCATAATTTAATCCTTAAAAGCGAGTACTTTTTTGTCTTAATATTCTATTTGATATTAAAAATAAAAACAAACAGAATATTAACTACCATACTAAGTAGAATATAAATTATTTATAAAAAGATAATCTTTAAATATTACTGCACCGTTTCAAACCAAAACATTGAGTTGCTTTTATTAAATATTAATTAAGCTATTGTCATTCAGAAAATAACTTGCTCCGACTTAATTTAACATAGCAATAGTAAATCTATATTTTTGTATATATAGCAAGAAAAGAGTAATCTGTTTATAAAATGCCATGAACTCAAATTAGAACCCACAGTTTTACTATTAAAACCGTAACAACTTTACCATTTGAATTTTTATGATTTTTTTGAGGGTTAAGTAAACATTTAAAGGTGCAATTGCTCAAGCAACTATCTTTAATTCAAGAACTTAATGAGAAAAGTCTATAAAAAGAAAGTAAAATTGGTAATTCTTTAGAAATATTTATTTCTATACTTTCGGGTCCACTTCTAACTAACATATGTTTTTCCTTATATCGGAAGAAGATATCTCATCTTATTATTAATACTATTAACAAATAACTTATCAATGAAGAAAAATGCAATCTCTTTGGTTATTCACAAGTTGATGAGGTTTGAATAAATTAAGGGACTTTTTTTCTTAAATTTAACGCGCAAAGATGTGAATTTTTGTGCTATCAGTGAGCCTACTTATTGATTTTATTCATAAAAAAATATCTATTGTAAATTTCAACTAGGAATATGAGGAAAAAACAACACACAAAGAAAAAACAAGTTGATGAAATATTGATAACCTTTTTATTTCTTTTTTGTTGATGTTTAATTCCAGTAAAACAATTAAATATGAAATTATCATCTTTAAATATATTATTTAAATTTATATAAATGGTCTTTACAAAACTATTGGAGTAATAAGGAAATTATTTTTATAATTAGTGTTGGGCACGGGCCATCCCTCATGTAGCAGGAACAGGAATAGGAATAGGAATAGGAATACGGAAGAGTTGACATCACCCTATTTAAAGTTTAAACTACTCCCCTTCCCTTCCCTTTCGTTTCATTCACAAATCACGACATCCTTAGCAAAGAGCAGTCTCCCTCACGATTTTCTTCAAGGGAGCTTCTTTCTCTTGTAAGAATGTCAGTTAGGGATAAGCTCAGGGACAAAACTGGTGAAACGAAAGTGAAAAGATATTGGCCTGGTAAAGCTCCTGAATGGGCTGATGAAGTGGAAAAAGATGAGGAGGATATTAGGAGGATGGCCATAAGGGAAGCAGCGCTTGAGAAAGCCTTTCCTAGCCACGCTGGTGGTTCAAGCATTGCAAGAAAGGATAACGATGCTAGGCTGCGTCGATTGGCAGAGAGTAGAGCTGATGACCGTGAGGAAATCAGAGCAAATCATCAAGCAGAGATTGTTTCAACCATACAAGAGGAAGAAATAATGGAATTTGAGGAGGAGGAGGAGGATGAAGATGCCTTGGAGGAACGGAGGAGGAGAATTAGGGAAAAGAGTCTTCTGAGGCAACAGGAAGAAGAAGCAGATGAGTCAGAATATGAGACTGAATCAGATGAAGAGACAACAATAACAAGTGGGATAGCAATGGTGAAACCTGCAGTTTTTGTTCCAAAATCTGAGAGAGACACCATACATGAGCGTGAGAAGCAGGAGGCAGAGGAACGAGTTCTGGAGCAGTTATTTAGAAAGAAGTTAGAGGAGAGAAAACTCGAAACTAAGCAAATAATAGTTGAGAAGATACGAGATGAAGAAATTATAATTCATAAAAGTTTGGAGCTGGAAGCTAATATTGCTGCTGATGTAGATACTGATGACGAGGTGAATGAGGCTGAAGAATATGAAGCTTGGAAGTCCAGAGAAAAAGCCAGGATCAAGAGGCAGGAAGAGGAGGATGCTATTTGGAAGGCGCTGCAGAAACTAATACAGATGTTGAGAAACATGACGGAAGAAGAGAGAAAGGAGTGGGAGAGAAGAAACCCAAAACTTGCACCACCACGACCCAAGAAGAAATGGAAGTTTATGCAGAAATACTACCACAAGGGTGCTTTCTTCCAGTCAGATCCTGATGACAGAGCTGCAACTTTTGGTGCTGATACTATATACCTCCGTGACTTCTCTTCACCAACAGGGGAAGATAAGTTGGATAAGTCCATACTACCAAAAATCATGCAGGTTAAACACTTTGGTCGTAGAGGAAGGACAAAATGGACACATCTTGTCAATGAGGACACAACTCATTGGAACAACAATGACCTTGACATGCTGGATTAGCTTTTGTGAATGATGCATGCTTCAGTTGCGTGGGATTGTTTGTTTCACATTACCATCTGGTTTATTGGTTTCCAATCAATGGAATATTAACTTCCATAGGTTTTGATTATTTTAGCTGCTCTTTTACTTTGGTTAAAGGGGGGTTTCACTGTTTTGTATTCTTTAGCTTGTCTAATTTCCTAAAAACTGGTAGTGTTTCTCAATTTTTGGCATTTTGATTTGGATTTTGTGCATATAAAAGCAAAGGAGAAAAGTGAAGTTATAGAATCAATTGAATTTTTAATCATATTTCAGACGCTACAAGTTGCATCAGAACTATTAGGAGAATGACAGCTCTAAATCTGCAAACATAATGATTCAGCCTAGGAAAATTAAAATGGGTAGTGAGAGATTTGCTTTCTCATGCTCCTTCCTAGGAAAATTTTAGCCTCACTGGTTGTTGGGAAATTGAAGAAAAGATTGAAAACTTGGAAAGGAAATTTTGCTGCATTCTTAGTGTTACCCTAAGTTGCTCTGACATGGCAGATGAGGTGTTGCGCCCGTGTCGACACGACACTAGCATGGGTATCGATATGGGATCCGTATCGGATCTGGTCAAACAATTTTGGGTACTTTGACTATGACGGACGGAAAATTTCGAGACGAGATACAATTTAATTCCCGAAATCAAAAGAAGAAAATAGCATACCTTATTAGGAAATCAATATTTTTACTTAATTACAACTTGAGAATAAAAAATAAATCCGCACTTTACAAGCTATACGTAAGTATTTCACAAAATTTCTCATAAGTTAGAGATATTTTATATTTATATTTTTTTTGAATTATTTTTAGCCGGATCGCCGCACCGTATCCGTATTAGGATCCGTATCCCTGAATCTTAGAATTTACATCTCGAATGATCCGACCTCTAGATCCATACCCGTGTCGGATATCCACACCCGTGTCCGAGCAACTTAGGTGTTACCACACAAGGAAATAATGAAGTCTTTTTATTAATTTGAAAGGTCAAATTATGAAAATAAGGAAATAATAAATTTTTAAATATTAATTTGTAACTTTTTTGAGACGAATAGTAGTTTTATGTTGATTAAAAAAACAAAAGAGGCAACTGTCTGAAAAGTGAAAAATAAATGTAACTTGGAAAGTATTTTCTTCAACGTGAGTACATCTTAAAGATAGATATACAACGTATGGTTCTGTTTTAGATCATTGCCTCCTAATAAGAACAATGGATATTAATATAAACCATTGCATACTTTATGATACATTGACATATAAGGTATTTATATGAAAGCATCAAGATATCACTGGGATATCGACATTTAATGTTCGCCTTTAAGAAGGATTGCTATTTCTACTGAGTTGATGCTATCAAGGATTGAATCATAATTGATGCTTAAGAGTGGCCGTTTACTATGGAAATAACTATTGACAGAATGACAGTTTATTTAAAGTTCGTTGGTTGGCAGATGCAATGCCTGTGATTCTTCCGACCAGCATATCTGAAAAATTTCTCTTAATTAGATCTAAAGCTTCTGGAATCTAAACTGAGTGAGAAGTCAAGACTTGTAATTCTTTGCTCTCCATCCAACCCAACACGATCTGTTTACCCTCGGATTGATTGAAGAGATTGTTGATAGGCATCCGAGGCTTCTTGTAGGTTCATTATATCTAACTCGTCTTGAAAATGAATGTGATCCTGATCTGTTTTCTGGACCATAGATACCCTCTTCCTGCCCCGGCCCCCAAAAATGTGTTTTCTGCTTTGCAGGTGATCGATGTCAGATGAAATCTTTTTACGAACACATTATTTATGCAGCAGCAACTCAGACTAGCTTTGCATCTTTGCCGGGTATGTGGTATAGGACTCTCACTGTAAATGGTTTCTCGCTCTAAGATAAATAATACAACTCTCATCGCATGAAAAAGTATAATTCCTTCTTTCTTCCTTCCTTGTGTTTCTTGAATTCCTTGCCAAATATGGGGAAGCATTTCTTGAGGTGTGCCTTATAACATATGCAATGACTGATTGGAGACTTTGGCTGTATTACTGGCCGGTCCTGAGCATTTTGTTTCTGCATGTAATAGGATCCAGAGCCAGGTAGTGGTATTGTATTCTTAACAACTATGTTTACCTTCAAGTGGTCTTTCTTCTTCAAAACTCTTATTAACAAGCTAACAGTTGGGGAAACTGAGTTCATCATTGGATTTAGTGTAAGGTGATTACCCTAGTGCTAGTCCTGTGTAGGAGCAGCAAGAACTCGTGGTGCTAAGAATTTCAAATAAATAAATAACTATTCAACGACTCTAATCTCTTCCATTTGCTGAAGTGTTTCCCTCTCGATCGTACGCAACTCTATGGCTCTCTCTTTTAGTCTCTGTAGACTATCTATCTTTCTTGAAATCTCCTTGCAGCATTTCATTCATGGTAGACAGTAGCAGCACATAGGAACTTCATCATCTCCTCCCCCCACTCCCAGTTACTAATTTCCCTAGCCACCTGAGTAATGCACTCCAAATTTGGGATGAGTCTGGAAGAACATGTGCTGGAGGACGTGGAGCCTTATCTTTGCTTCAGTTGTAATAACAACAGAAAAATATGTTTATGTTTCATTTCAGCCGTGAACCTTTTCTTTAGTTATGCAAAACACGTCAGGTCTTCACATATATAATCCAATTAATTAAATTACATATATTACCCAACAAGCAATTACATTGCATATCCATTTTGTCAAAATCCGAATTAAAGATGAACTTAAACTAAAGGGAGGTATCTTTTAATTTTAAAAGTAGCCTATTAAAATAGATCACTTCCAATATCTTTGTAACAAGGAAATTAAAGTTTCATTTAGAGTTAGTGATTCTTGAAAGTTTTTCCTAAAGTGGCAAATTCATCAAAGTCTTAAATATCAATTAATCATTATTTTATTTATTACTAGTGTCTATGTCGCGGATACATACTTTAAAAATATTTATGTAACAGTCCAAGTAATTTTTGAGCAAATTAATGTTCCATTCGTTTATTGGTTAATCTATTTTAACCTGCTCATATCACCCAAACTCGCTTTTGTGAAATTTCTACCACTAAACAATTTCCTCTGAAACGGCGAACATCGAATTCAGACGTTATTATCATATATAATAAATAAGAAAAATATATATCTTTAATGACAAAAGAAGAGAAGATGAACGATTCGCATTAGTGTTACAATCTAAATTGGAGGAGACCATGAAAAAGATTGTGATAAGCTTATGGGGAAGCATGCTGAGTTGTTCTTTGTTGTGGAAGAATTGTTTTGAAGAAGCTAGACATAAGTTTCATCCTCTACACTTTAATCCCTTTAGTTTAGTTTCTTTATTTATAAATTTACCCTATTTCCCTTGTAATAGCTTCTGTTTGGCCCTCTATCCATTAGCTAGGCTTTTCCTTATATACTGGCCTTGTAACCAATTTTAGAGATCATCAATGAAAATTATCCTTTAGCTCTCTTTAGTTTGGCTTTAGCTTAGCTAGTTTTAAGCTAGATTTGTTCTCAAATTCTATCTTGCAACAATTAGTTAGTAAATAGATTTTTTTGCAAACACAAATTCTTCAATTATCGTCTATAAAATCATCATTAATTTCAAGGACCTAAATATATTAAACACGGGATTTATAGAAATGAAATCTGATTCGTTTTAAATTTTTGGCCGAAACTTTAGTTGAATTTGAAAATTTTAATATTAGGAAAATGATTAAATGCGTTATTTTTTAATATAAAATTTATTTTTAAAGGATAATATATATATTCAAATACTTTATTCTTTCTTATTTTATGCATGCTTTCTTAATATATATGTCGTTCCACATTCTCCGTTCTCCTGTGTTGTTTTTGCCTCATGATTTCCTTTCTTTTTTCTAATTAAAAATCAAACATCAAATATAAAATTTACCCTTATCCTTTTTGTAATAAAATCATGTATGTTTTTATAATATCTCTGGAGTAAAACCTCAACTTAATTGATATATGGTGATAAAATCGATAATTGGACAATGACATCTTTTTGTTATTGTTACTTTTTCTCTTTCTTTTTCTTTTTTTAGTATCTTTGGAAAAAAAATCTTCAAGTACAAGAATAACCAAGATTTATTGCTAGAAGAACTATAAGAGGGATATATGTTCCTCTTCTTTTTTTTTCTTTCATTCAAACGTTTTCTATAATTTTGGTAGAGTTTCAGTTGATTTTAAGTTTCTATAAAATAAGAATAAAAGTAACTATTCTGCAAAATATTGTACTACTTTTAAAGCTACAAAAAGGAAAAATTACCAGACCAACGTATATATAGGAATTTAATTACCTCCGGAAAGACATATTCAGAGGGTGCGACAATGGTTGATAATTAAAAATTGGTACCATGGTTAAAGACTTGTTCAAAAAGTCAATTGAGAAATGAGGGGGGAAATGAAAATTGTTCAAAGCAGAGGGGAGAGTTTAACTTTTAAAGAAAAATTCAGGGTGTAAATAAAACTTTCACCGTAATCCTCAATGAGCCAATCTCACCCCTTCATTCGATTTGATCAACGGTTTTCCAAAATCCATTTGACAACTCTACCGGTCTGTTACTCTATTCTCAAAGAAAAGAAACTCCCAATCTCAACCCTTCAATCAATTTGATCCAACGGTTCATTTGACAATTTGACCAAGCGAGACTGTCAGTTCCCGCTCCCCCAACGATAATCAAGAAACAAGAAAGATTGAACTTCTCTTCCCTCCCGTTCTTGTTTGTTCCTCTTCCAATGGCGATACAAAATAAGGAACTGGAAACTCAGAGCATGGACCGACTAACTGATTTACCGGAGGAAATTTTACATCACATTGTGTCGTTCTTGCCGAGCAAGGAGATAGTGAGGACCAGCTTGCTCTCCCGGAAATGGAGGTTCTTCTGGAAATCTGTTCCGGTATCACTGTATTTCGACTCACTGGACGGTTTAACATATGGCAGAAAGGATATGCTGGAGTTCTTGGATATCATCAATGGAGAACTTCCATATTGGAAAAAGTGCGACAAGGTCAAATCATTTAATGTGTTTTTCTCTTATGAGGACTGTTTTCTAAATGATGTCGATTTCTGGGTTTACTTTGCAACTCAAGATGCAAAAGTTGACTCTTTTTCACTCGCGTTGTACAATCGCACTCGGTCAAGGTACGAGTTCCCACAATTTGGGTTCAATTGCTTGTTGTTAAAGAGATTATCTTTATGCGGTTGCAATGTCATTCCTTCGGCCACCGTTAACTGGAAATTCATGCTTTCACTATCCATGTCAAATATATGCTTGAAGGATGATTTGATGGAAAAAATTATACTGGGATGTCCCAAATTGGAGTATTTGTCTTTAAAAGATTTTTGTGGTATTAAACATTTGCTTCTTAAGACTAGAAGTTTAAGATCATTAACTCTACAAAGTTGTGGAGATTTAATGGATGTCCGGTCCATCGAATTAGTAGCTCCCTACATTCATGAGGTGGAAATTTCGGGGCAGTGGGATGAGGTACAATTGTTACCGAACAACATTGCCTCCGTAAAAACGGCCATCTTTAGTTTTTTACCCAATTTAAGATGCGAGATTTTCGAGGAGTTGAAATATGCTAAAGAACTACTTCAGAGTGTTGCTCATGCCCAAAAAGTGAAGCTTAGTTCTTGGTTTATAGAGGTATTCGTTTAATAATCTTTATTTTATTTACTCGTGTTAGTTACTAATATGTCCAAGTTATGAAATGTTATGAATTCTAATCAATAGTAGAAATTAAAATGAAGTCTGATGGGTGGGAGAACTAGAATGCTCTCATTTTGTGATGAAATGTCCCCCCTTCGCCGATAGTGCCTCCATATTTCTACTGTAGTTATGACCGCAATTAGTTCCTTTTCATGCATAGACTTGACCCCGGGCCTTAGGGCTAAAGCCTTATTGAGGATTGCAATAGGTCTGCCTTCTTGGGTGAGAACTGCAGCAATCCCGGAGTTGCATGCATCAGCTTTAATGGTTAATATCATTTGGTAGTTTGGCATAGCCAAAGATGGGGTTTGATCCATAATAGTTGTAGGTTTTGACCAATCCTGCATAGCTTCCACCTTAGAAGGGAAAGTTGGTACTCCATTGGTGTTAATAATATGGTCTAGGTACTCCACCTGTGGTTTGGCAAAAGAACAGTTAGACCTCTTGGCAAATAGCTTGTGCTCCTGCAAGCTGCAGCAGGCATCCCTTTCAGTATCACCCTTTTGCCCTGATACTTAACCTTGACCCTATACCGCTCATAAGCAAAGGTAACACGATTGTGTGCCCTTTGCTAATCTGCTCCAAGCACCACATTAGAGCCCCCTAATTTTAGAATCCTCAGCTTATCAGTGAATTCTATTTCACCTACCTTTCACTTGAAATCATTACAGCTTTGCAGACTCATTATACAGTTGCCATCTGCAACTGTCACTCTCATTAGGACATCTTCCTGGATGGCATACCTGATTCCCTAGCTGTCTGTGGATTTAGGAAGCTGAGACTGCTCCCAGTGTCCACTAGAATGAGTATAGGCCTCTTCTTTACCATTCCCTGCAACTTGATGGTGTGAGTTATCTCAGTTCCAGTCAGGGCATTAAGGCAGATGGCCTCATCTTCTTGTTCCTCAACTATTTCTCCTTCCTCTGATTTATCATCCTCCTCAAGCGCATCCTCCCTGTGAAACCATTTAGCTGTTTGGACTAGCATATATGGCCTGAGTGGTATCTCTCCCCACATGGCCAGCGGGCATCAGGGATCTTCTTGAAGTCCTGCTGGTTTCCTCACTTAAAACTACTTTCAGGTTCCTTGTAGGATTGGTTGAGGATGAACTCTTCCTCCCTTGTCTGTGAGTAACCCGCCACCTTTGGCCTATCACTTATGTTTCTTGTTGTTGTCTTTCACATTCTTCTCTTGTTGCTTAACCAATTCTACTGCCTGAAGATGAAGATTTAGGCATTTAGCGCAACATCCCCAAAATTGTGATCCAAAAATGGTGAAAATATAGTCCAACCACGAAATGGGGCTATTTATGCTCGAAAGCTGAAACCTTGTTAGATATTTGTATTACCGCGATAGGGTGGCAAACGAGTTGGTCGGGTCAGATATGGACAGGTAAAAACCAGGTAATGCAAAAACGAATAAATTATCCGACCCAACCTATATTTAATATAGATAGAAAATGGGTTAACCGGTGGATAATATGGTTTCTTGAATATGATGACTTTTGGGAGAATTCTAGTCGCCCAAACTTGAAGAACCCCCCATTTGAGTCCTTACAAATATAATAGTTAAACCCATTAGTTATGCATTAGTTATCTAAGTGGATAATATGGTTTTTATCCATATTTGACCCATTTTTAAAAAGTTCATTATCCAACCCATTTTTTAGTGGATAATATGGTGGATAACTATTTTTATCCATTTTGCCACCACTATCCACGACGCGCTAGGCCTATTGTTGCAGTTTTTTAGTTTTTCTCTTAAAGTCTCCTTCGACACCCGAAACTCACCTGGGCCTCCCGGTACCCCTCCTAACCATCGTGGCTAGTACAAATACCCATTATGGACTTATCCAAAGGCTCAATATGTGAAGCGAAATGCTACAACTCCAAACGATACCTTAAGTCAACTTAAAGAACTTTAAAATTTCAATTTTCATGCAATAGCGCCAAACGCCCTTGAGCCCCTTGAGATAAACACCAACCATAACATGAACCAGAACGCAATTACTCAAATCGAGACTTAAAAGTCAACATTTGAAATCCTTAAGCTCACTAGTTACATGCAATGGTGCCGAACTCATCTCGAGCCTCCTGGGGTTCAAACCAACACGCATACAAGTCCAAACATATAATTTGAACCTGTAGAAAGCCTTGGATCAAACAACAGAACATAAATGCTCAAAAAGAGAGGTTGGGTTGTTACATTAATCCACCACATATGTTTTGGACTTAATAGGAGTCAAAAATACTATGGTTTTGCATTCTCTAAATGTAGTGTGGTTGTTTCCAATTTCTGAGTCGAACCGGAAATCTACATTAAAGTACTTGTCACACCTCCAAAGGCTGGTAACTGGAGTTTGGGAAGCCAGTATTGTGGTTGTGATAGTGACCCAGATCCTTGGGAGTGCTCCCTAATTCTGAACCATAGGGCCTGGGAAGAATTCCATCACCTCAAGTGGTGGCTTTCCATTAGAGCCATTGACACTCATCTTCTCAGTTGCTTTCATTATCATTTTGGAAGTAGCCTCCCCAATTCGAGCATTGGTGTCTCTGATCTTAGAATTTTTATCTCAAGCTAGAGCTTGCATCTGAGCTTCCAAGTTATGGATATTGTCTTCCTTAACATAAAAAGTTGCTGAATCGAATTCTATTTTCCGAAAACAAATCTAATATAACAAAGTAACCCAGTCATAAATATAATGTTTCACTTCTCTTCTTTCCTTTCTTACTCCCCATCCGCATGTTGAGGATTAGTGAAAAGTAATTTTGTTTGATAGTATATAATTTGCTTAGGAGGCAAAGTTGGATGACCATATAAGTAACGGAAACTTATTTATTCTGTACGTCCCTTTTCGTTTTAACATATTATGTTTTGTCTGTAGTGTCTCTCGCTACGGGAGGTGAAAGGTTGGTCGTCTCCAACAGTAAAATGGAAATTCGTCAAGCTAAGCACTTCGTTAGAAGAGCGCTGACTTCCCTGGAGTGTGCAGCTTGTTACAGTGTGCAGCACATCTTGAGCATTTGGTCATTGATTGGAAAACTCGCAACCCAAGGGTATGTCTCCTTCCACCTTTATTTCTGTTACTTCATTCATGACCAACCACACAAAAGTGATGTATTTCGCGTTCATCAGTATTGATCAATGGGAACCAAGAGGCTTTTTTTCTCATAGACCAGTGTATTAAGACACTAGTGGAGTTTCTAAGCAGATTGCTAACAACCACTGTGGGGAAAAAATTGGATAAGGGAATCAGTATGGGGGAACAACATCGTGACAGTTTCACACATACTCTATGCAGTATAACTGTCACTTACTGCGACACAGAGGAAACGGAATTAAGAGCTCTTTATTAATTCAGGCCTTCACATAAGCCTGCTAAAGAGCTCTTTGTTTCCTGATGCAGAGTGGCGGAGTTCCTACTTCCTACAACCAACCAAGGATCTCCATTGGGTGCAAAGCATAAAATAGAAGGCATGGCAGGGATTTATAGACAAGTTTGACAGAAAGTTGGCGTCATGGAAAATCCCTGATCTCTCTTTTAGGGAAGGGTAACACGGAACTTGATAGTATACCCACCTATATAATGTCTCTTTTCTTCAAGTTTAAGTAACTGGAGAATTAGATTGATTAAATTAGAAGGAACTTTTTGTTGGATAGTAATCCAATGAAGGAGTTTCACTTAATGAAATGGTCAATAGTGAATGAAACTAGAAAAAAATAGTGGACTTGGGGCTGAAATAGGATGATAAACTCTGGAGGTGTGTCATTAGAGCAAAATATGGTATGAAAGATGAATGTTGTAAACCCCTAGGTTTTGGGAGCTAGGTAGACCTACTGAAGAATACCCTTCTGGATTTGTATAGATTGACGGATAAACATAACTATGTTGCAGACTATACAAATTAGAACATCAGCTTTAGAAGCAATCTTCAAAGCAAGAAAGTTGAAAGATTAGTCCAGTTGTGTAGTAATATGGAAGGGGTTGAAGATCTAACTAGTGACTACAGAACTTGATAGGCTGATAAAGCGACGAGGAAAGATGGGAAACTGACAAGATTCATCGTGACATGCTGATGAAAATGGGGGAGAGGGCATACTGTGGTCATGGAACACTATCTGGAAAAGGGAACTCAACTTATGCAGCAGCTGCAATTCAAGCAATGAAGATGCAGAATTAGCAACAAATTTACTTCTCCATCTTTTCTCTACCTTGCAGATTTTGGGTTTGTTTATAAATCTATTTGGTGTTAATTACAAATAGTATGAAACAAGCTCTGGAGTGTATGCAAGGGCAAAAGATGAGAAAGGGTCTCTTCTTACATTCTGTGAACCATTTGATGCAAAAGGAATAAGAGATGTTTTGAGGGGGAAAATGAGGCTATACAATGTATTGTTTTTGATAAAGGAGGCTATGCAATGTTTGAAGTATAGATACTTACAGTTTTAATACCTTTGTGTAAAATGCAAAATGTAGATGAGTGTGGCTCTCTTTTAGGTTTCATGCCCTTAAAGATTTTGGAGGACAGGGATTTGTAATTTAAGTTATTTGTAACTAAACACCTGCTTGGTTTTGTTTGCGATAAAGTACCTTATCAGAACAAAAGATAAATATGTTTCCCGGGAACTTATGCATGTCATGCATTGCCGTTCCTTGAACTTTTTCACTAATTAGCATCATTGTTAACAGGGATGCTTATTGACATGTTGTACGGCCTCAGCATGTTTAGTTGCTTTGACAGTAATTTTCATGTTGTTATTATCAAACTGATTCTATGATTAAGCTAGTTTTTTCAGGGAACTATTTTTGATCTGCTGCAATGGAGCTTTGATTTTTGTTGTTGCCATCTAAGGAGAATAATTGTCTTAAGCTATTCTTTTCTTGCAGTTTCTATACTTAGAGTTCATAACGGATGATAATGATGATGAGAAGAAGTTTGAGACAAGTGTTTTTAATTGCTGGCTGCTACATTTGAAGACCATAATCATTCACTTTCATGGACTGCTAAGTGAAAATGAATTTGTGCTGCAATTGGTGAAGTATTTGCTCAAGAATGCGGAAGTGCTGGAGAAGTTAACTTTTGCTGCCAAAATTGAACAGATTGATATGATTCAGGCTTATTTTGAAAGCTTTCCAAGATCCTCTCCAAATGCTTCAATTGTCTATATTCATTGACCCCTTTATACTTGTAAGTAGTATAGTATAGTTAGTGTACAACAGCTTAAAAACAAGTGTCTATGGCTTCCGCCTTTTTGGTGCAATCTACAGGACGTAAATGATGAAATGTAAATGAAATAAAAACCAATTCGAGCCCACTGAATTCACAGTGTTTTCTTAAGGAATTTATTCTCCTCCTAGTACCCAAGGTTATGGATTATTTCCTCCCAAGATAGAACGAATTACACACTGGTGTAGTGGTACTTCAAACTCCAGTGTTTCGGCGAACACAAAGTTCGGTAGCAAATCACACTTACAGTTGTTTTCTTTGAAGTTAAAATATGCAGAAGAAAGGAGGAGAACTCAGAAAATTCGTATGGAAAATCTAAGAGAATAGACTTATATTTATAGCCAAATTTTATGAAATCTGAAGAGGTGCAACTCTTCAGAATGGTTGTTTTGCAAAACGGCCATAGAATAAATGTCATAACATAAATGGTTATTTACTCAACAATAAAGAGGAAAAATTGAAGAGGGTAGTTATTTTTTTGTTACAAAAACTGAAAACTGAAAATTGGATAACTGAATTGGATTTAATATTAATATTTATTTTAATATTAATATTTTGTTATTAAAATAAATATTTAATAACATTTCTGTTAATATTTACTATTAACAAATAAATTTGATCCAAAAATTAATCAATCTTTCATTTGACCAAAGCCGAAGCCGAGCGAGGGACGACGCGAGGCTTGCCTTCTTCTCAACTCTTTATGAGCTAGAAGAAGAGCAATTGCTTATATACCCATCAAAAACCTTTTCTTCTTCCCATATGGGACAATCAAGGAGGGAAAGTCAAATATTTTATTTTTCCCTCCATTTCCCATACACCCCATCTTAAGCATTAATAGCTTAAAAAACCCAACAATTACTACCAACTTTGTCATACAATCTATTTTTCGCTTGAGAATGTACTAGGGGTGGGCATTCGGTAGTTCGGTTAGGTATTTAAAAGTTTCGGTTTGGTATTCGGTTTATCAATTGTGTATACCAAATACCATACCAAAATATTTCGGTATGGTTCGGTATTTCTTATTTTGGTTCGTACGGTTTCGGTTTAAACCAAATCTATGTTACGAGGCTTCTGCTTATTCAAAATCGAAATAATGTTAGCTAAATATTCAAATTGAAATAGAAGTAACTATCTTATTTTCTAATTTAAAGTTTGCAAAATAAGTCATCGAAAAGGAAACCTTTTTCTATTGATTCTAAATACTTTTCTACTCTTAGTTTTAGATATCAATTTGACTTTTTTTGTTATATTAGTAGTAATACGAGAAATATTAAATTAATAGGTGTCTTGGACTTTTGGGGTGTGGGCTTAAGGTTATTGGGCAAAAAAATTAAAAAGGAAAGAAGTTGTGCTCGGACTATACTATTTCGGTATAAAATACCAAAATTCCAATACCGTATACCGAACCGAAATACCGAAATTTCCGTACCGAAATACCAAAAAAATCGAAACCGAAATACCGAATTAATTCGGTTCAGTTCGGAATTCGGTTTTTTCAGATTTTATGCCCACCCCTAGAATGTACACGTGCTGGAGAAAATTATCCCAAGTCTTGTTACACATGATACAACTATCCAGAAAGATCCCCATGCCAAAATATTCTCTTTTACCCTGATGTTTTGGAGCTTATCAGGGATTTTGTTCAACAACATGTCCGTTGTCTTAATATTTTTGTTATTTTCTTGTATCTCGCTTTCAAATACGGAAGGGATATCTGGACGTAACTAGTAAAGTTGTTGTCATGTGACCATGAGGCCAAGGTTAAGATTGCAGTTTCCTTAATCAAAGAAGCACAGCTATATCAAGAAGCATGAGAGTGACGAAAAATGATAATGTTTGCGATTGTTTTTACTTGTCTCCTTCCAAAACCAGAGCTCATGGGTCTACGGACACGCTAAATCAAAAGTTCATCATACAATTGTGTACATATTAACAACTTCATGCATGCCGCTTTACTTTCCCTTCAACGTGTGCTATAGCCACCCGAAATTTTCAACTATGCTTAAAACGTTCAAAAAATTGTGTACATATTAACAACTTCAACTCAAGTACCACGATGTGAACTTCAACTTTTTACACCTCCAGGTAAACCTGCTGATTGTTAAAACACTAACGACAGGGGAAGCAACACTCAAGTATACAAAACAGATCTTTTTCTGCTTACAACTCTCCATTCTGCGCTTGTTTGTTTTGGATTCTATATGCTACAACATTTATGTTATGCTATTCTAAATCCTACTAACCTACAAGTAAAATTGCACTATGCAGATTCTATTGCAAACCGTTAACAGGAGTATCGCTACTCTGCCTGGCAGAAATAACTCTATCAAGAGTTTCATCCGGGACCTTGATTCCGCTAGTCTCTAAATCTGCCACTATGGCAATTGCAGCATCAAGCTCCCCAAGATCAAGGCATAATGTGATAATTTCATCATACAAAGGGCTGCAATGAATGGGTAAAGATCAACAATCAATATAATCAATATGCTAAACTTTTAGATAAAACCACGATAACTACAAGATAAATTTTGGAAAAACACAGCAAAGCAGAAAGAGTTACTGGAACAGAACCAATATAGAGTACACACAATCTCAGCTTGAATATCTAAAGACAACTCTACTTGTTTAGCCAATGTTGTGCAACACGTTCTTTTTGCTTATGCTATATCGTTTATTTGTTTGGTGGCAAGTTTGATGCAAGTAGCAAGAAAAAGATCTTTCATAAACAAGGACTTATATTGCGTAGAACCAAAGTTACCTTCCAAATACATAACCAAGACTATGTGTTGTCTGCAATATATTCAAGAAAGCAGAAGGCATAGGAGCTCGTACTGCAGCCCGCAAAATCACAGCGCAATCCCCAATTGTTGGTGTCCCGCCCAATTCTATTACCTGAGATAGAAATACTTTTAGTTCACAAGTAGAAAACAGATGCATCCATACACGAAGCAAAATTCAATAGCTACTAGGATAGAAAACGCTTAGCGCCAGTTCTGCTAGGATGCCATAATTCACTATCAAAATAGAACAATAACATTAGAAAACAAGGTCGTCAAAACCCTAAGCTTCATTCATTAGAAATTTATTGATTTATTAAGAATCTTCATTCCAGAATCCAGATAGACTTAATATGTTAAGGTAAGAAATCTAGAAAATCATAACTGTAGATTTGTAACTCAAGTGTTACATGAGAGTGCTAGAAAGAAGAATCAAGAGCTCCTGAAGGAAGAACAAGAAAGTTGTAACAACATTAAGATCCAGTTATGATTTTCCGAAGGCTTGGAGTCACTGGCGACTTCATTACATGCAACAGCAGCAGCAGGTAGAAAATGATACAGGAAACAAAGAACATGAAGATGAGTGTTTAGCATTCTTAGCTGTTGGTGATTCCTCCATAATAGCCTAATGTTGGATTATGAAGGAAAAATTTTAGCATAAATGAAACCTTATTCAACCAAACCTTCAATGCCGGATTCATTTCTTCTCCTCCTTAAACCAAGGATGAGAGCCAGTCATCAAGAAGTTGGTCACTGGTCATACCAAATTCTAATCCATATTTTCCGCCCCGAAAGACTCTCTCTCTCTCTATCTCTCTCTCTCTCTCTCCGCCCCTCTCTCCCTCCCTCTCTAGAGAGAGAGAAATGCAATATTACCAATTAGCGTAGAGTTACGAAGAATCACCAAGCAAAGAGCTATTAATTACTAAGTCTCTAAAGAAGCAACGGAAAGTTAAGCTATACTTGTCTAACAATATACATAGTTTCACTGGCACCCAAGGGTGTGGCCTAGCAGTCAATGAAATAGGGTGAAAACCATGAGATCTCAGGTTCAAATCTCAGCGGAGGCAAAAACACTAAGTGATTTCTTCCAATCTATCCAAGTCTTGGTAGATAGAGTTACCTGGTACCTGTTGTTGGTGAGAGATAGCAGGTATCTTGTGGAATTAGTCGGAGGTGTGCGGAAGCTAGCCGGGACACCACGGTTATAAAAAATGAAATATACATACATAGTTTCACCAACCCTCCAAAATCTGTAATGGCATATTCTTACATAGAAATTCAACCTACAAGCATACTATTGAGCAACTGATAACTTGTAGATTGAGGAAAGACTGCATGTAACATTCAGATAATGGTGTTGAAAATGGTGAGAAGATCAAAAAGGATGTCACAACATACTTTTGTCATCACTTTGATCCCCAATTCAACTTCCCACTCCTGTGACCATCTTTGAGGAGGTTTATTCTTGATTTCTTTTTCCCATGTCCAACCCCAAGCATCAGTGATTGTATACATATCTGATACGTCAAATACGTTCCGTTTCCTCATCTCCACAAATGCTTCTTGAATGTCCAGTGGAAACCAGTCATCATCGTCATCATCCTGTGCAAATATGAAATGACATATCAATCAAATATACGTGCTCTTGGACCGCAATTTTATAAATCTAAGTAGTTTCCACAAGTATGTGGAAATTTGTCAATTTAAGGATCAATTCTACTTTGAAAAGCCTACTCCATTTGTAGGAAGAACTAAGGCTGTGACCTAGATGACTATTTTCACTTATGCATGTATGCTAAACACTTGCCGGTGAAACTAATATAGACGTACTAACGCAACCGAAAGGGTAGAGATAAGTAAGTGGAGGACCAAATTGTCAACAGGTTTAAGTGTTCCAATTCCTACTGATCTGATTGGCCATTTCCGACGATTCAGTTACAAATGTTAAAGTTTACAACTACTGATAAACACTTCATAAACCTAATGATTTAGAACATAATATTATAGAATATGAAATGTGAAGCATAGAAATAACCGTATAAGCAATCAAGCTTCTTAATACTTCACATGCAATGACTTATTCCTGTTAACAGATTCAAACAACAAGTTTTACTCCCCTAAAGCACACCATCTGTGTGTTCTAGATAAAATAGTACGTATCGTAAAATGGTGCGTTGGAGATGTGATTGAAGTACGAACTATGAAGGTAAAACATGCAGAAATACATAAAGTAAAGGCAATATCAGAACTTGGAGAGGAAAGAGGAGAACATGATATATTTGTCAATCCCTTAACAGCTATAGAAGTAGTAACAAGATTATATTCCCTCCTCATGAATTTTTTTTTTCTTTCTATTTTTGAATGATAAGTATAAAACAAATTATTGATAAAGCACATAGCTACAGTATATATGAGAAACAAGAAGGCACCAAAAATCACCTTTTAGCTATTAGGGAAAAAAGGAAAAGATTGCAAATTCAGAGTGACATGGGTCCCATCAGAAATTCAATGACATTTTAAACTTTCCTTGTCCTGAATTGAAATTTAAGGGGAGAACCAGAAGCGACGTGGATATTCATATGAAAATAGGAAAAAGAGTCCACTGGGATTGAAAGAGCATACATCAACTAAATCAATCAACCAACAATATCTCAATCCCAAGCTAGTTTGTTCAGCTAGATAAATCCTTTGAATCTAGCCCCGCTCCATTCAGGCCCATTTCATTCCAAATGTTTTACTGAAATACTATGGCAAGATACAGGAATGATGGTTGATATTCAGTTTGAGTCCACATGAGATGGAGAGAGCAGATCACAACCAAGTGATTTACTTGTATCTTAAGACCTTTCTTTCTATGGACATGCTATAAGAAATCATTAGCAATTGATAAACACCGTAAAATGTCATACCACTGCAGCTACTCGAGAAATCCTTCTCCTGGATTTTCTTGAAGAGCTAGCTGTTTGATCAGAATCTTTTAGCAATTGAACACCAATCATTTGAAGAGGTTTTGCAGCTTCAACTTCCTTGTCCTTCCTGCCACCTACTTCCGGCTGGCTTTCAGTTTGCTCCACTTCTTCCTCCTCATCTTGTGCCTCATCATCTTCTGCCTCATCATCTTCAGCCTCTTTTGAAATATCATCGACAGCATCATCAGTATCATCTACCACATCAGTAGGTTCTAAGTCTATTATTTCCGACTGCTGGCCATTATTTTCATTTAAGCCCTCCCCAAGAAAGCGACGTTTCCAGAATTCTGTATTTCCTTCATGCAACTTTATACGTGAGATCAACTCATCCAGCTCTTCATCAACCTGGAAAATTAACACAATATGATATAGCTTTTAGAGATATCTGATGTGAGGAACGACAAGAATTTGCGTGGTATCTTAATCTATGTTGCGCGGACTCTCCAAAATGTAGCCGCACCTGTCTCGGATCCTTCAAAAATGCACTACTTTTGGAGGATCCGACACGTATCCAGCCACATTTTCGGAGAGTCCGAGCAACATAGATCTTAATGCAACTATTTACAGCTCACTCGCTTAGAATAACATTTACCTCTTCTTCTTCCTCCTCAACTGGAGGAACCCAAAGTGGCCTGCCTCTAGAACGATTTATTCTCCTCGCTTTCTGCACTCGTTGGTAGAGCACATTTCTGGTTCCATCTGTTGGTAGATCTTGTGCTTCTAGTTCTTCCTTTAATTCAGATACAATCATTTTACTAGCAGCTTTTGGTTTCAAGGCATTCTGTTCAGGTCCTTTGATGATTTTCCTCAGTCTCTCCACAAGACGTATGTAATCAGACTCGGAAATCTTTCCCAGAATTGAAGGTCCTTCATTGTGTAAGGTTTTCAAAAGCTTCCTGTGGTGCAACCTCCAATCTTCGAGACATCTTTGTTTAAAAGAGGTTTCCCTAGGATTGGAGTATATAAATCCTTCGGCATCAGGATCTAAAGGAGTTTTCCCCCTTCTTGGGACCCAGCGTTTCCGGTCACCTGTAAGTCCACCTTCAGCAACATACCTGAATGCTATGGCCAACTAAATCACAACTTATAGTGGAAATTATAAGCTGGAAATTGAAGCAGAACATCATCGCAATAAACCTAGGAAAACACTAATGAATAAACAAACAAAGAAACAATTAGAGAAATCAGCCATCATCAAACAGGAAATTAGGGCAAGACAGTCTATTATCAGTACAACTACCATGACGGCAATCTGGCAGACAGCTCAAAACTGTGAAAAGAAGCTTTTTTTAATATATATATATATATATATAATATATATATAAGGAACTGTGAAAAGAAGCTTATCAACTAAAAACAGAGTTAGGAGCACCTGGAGGTAAAAAAAATTATGACTTAGACTGGAGGCCATTAATCTTCCCTCGAGTATTCCACCAACCCGGATATTATGCAGAGTCTAATTTGCACTAAAATGGATAAAAGAGGCTAGTTCTCTCAATTGTTAAAATATTTATCAGCATGTTAATATTGGCATCATGCGCATCTTTAGTACCAGCAAATTCCAAAGGGATAATACTCTCGCTTCAGCATAAATCATCATACAATAGAGGGGCTTAATTATCTCGGCATCCCACTTCGATATTGCATCATCAATCTTAGCTCAATCAGTAGATAAAACTCCAAGCAAACAGAGCAAGCTAAATGCAGGCTAAAGTCATAAAGCGGGAAAAGCATAATAACGAATTTAAAGTGTTAGGTGTCAACGGAGAACATACATAGACACCAGGGTGCTACAACAACTTTTTTTTCCTGATTGTCGAGTTAATCACTGCCCAGTTGAGCAAGCAAAGATAGAGTATTAGCATATAATTAGTTGATACCTCCATCATAACATTTTACCCAAATACCAATTAGGAAAGCGAGCAAATAGTGTCAAAATCATTAAGTATGCGATAATATATGATCTACCACGTGAATAAAAATGCTTACCTGGCTATGTAATCAATCTCATATCCAAGTTCAGCTTCTTCCTGCAAAGGTTCAATCCATGAACTTACTAATGTACGATATTTTCTGCTCAGGATCATTGCTCTTGGTGGGATTGGCTGGTTATCTTTAGCCATAGCTTCAAGTGCTTCTAACAACTCAACAATCCTCCCTGGAGTAAAACATCACTTTTTTTTATACTCTTAAAAGACTCAAAGAAATTACAAGCATAATATCTTAGGCGACAATTAAATGAGGGCGAAACTCATAGATAGCCCCTAAAACAAGGTACCAACTGCCAGGTATACACCTTAAAATTCCAGGTGACCATTTAGACAACTCTACTTGGCGGAGGTACCTCTTGGACACACCCCAGTCTGACCTAGCACCATGCGTGTATCAGTGATTAAAAAAGCGCTCGCTTCCTCGCTTTAAGCGAGAAGCGATGCGAACCGACTCAGTGCCGGGTGAAGCGGGTCAGGTATAAAAAAGCGACCGCTTCCCACTAAAAAGCGAGAAGCGAGCGAAGCGGGAGAAGCGAGCGAAGCGTACGCTTTTTTAAAAAAAATACCTAACAGGCCTATTTAATTAAAAACTTGGTATTCTATTTTATTTTGGACTCTCTACTTCTTCGAAATCACCTGCGAAAAACTAGGGTTCACCTTCAGAAGTCAGAACATAGACTTTCTTCAAGGCTCAATCAAGCAGCAACTTTTGATTTTTCTTCTTCAAGGCTCAAGCGACTTTCAACATCCCCGTTACCAGGTATATTTCTGCATTTTTTAAGTTCCTTCTTCTTCTTCTTCTTCTTCTTCTTCTTTTTCTTTTTAAATGTCCAAAAGGCGTCGAAATGCTGGCGAATTTTTTTCAGAAAAATTCTGCCCATTTCTGCCGATTTTCTGCCTATTTTCTGCCCAAAAAATCGCCCAATTTCTGCCCAAAATTATATCCGTTATTCTTAGTACTTATTGTCTTTCTTATGTATATGTAGTTGTTCTTTTAAATGGCGCCAAAAGAAGATAGAAAAGACCCCGCTTGGGCTTACTCTGAAAGAGCTCACGAGAACAACAAGATGGCAATTAGATGTCTTTTTTGTGATAAGATTTCAAATGGGGGAATCTACCGTCAAAAAGTGCATCTAATTGGTGGTGATCCAAATGTCGCAGCTTGTACTAAAGTTCCGGAGCATGTGAAGGA
>ML373329.1:155199-183253 GCA_005239525.1 Nicotiana knightiana | reverse complement strand
CTGGCGTTTGGGGTGTAACGCCAGGCACACCCTGGCGTTTGGGGTGTAACGCCTGGGTAACGCTAGGCACACCCTGGCGTTTGGGGTGTAACTCCTGGGTAACGCCAGGAACCCCCTGGCCTTAAGAGCCAAACGTCTGGCTAACGCCAGGCTTGTCCCGGGTCGCTCCTTTTCGACTTTTGCGCGTATTTTCCGACGTTTATGCTCTCATTTAGCTCGGCTTCCATTTCCAACTCACCTACACATTAAATAAACTCCATTAGGCACATACGGCGTGTATTTTTATCATTAAAGCACATAAAATGCAAGGTATATAATGCTTAAAATCATGAATTCTAGCCACGCATCAGTTGCGCGCCGCAACAGTGTGATGTTGAGTACAATCCCCTTTATTTATTTTTCTTATGTTTTACTTCCTATTTTCTAAGGAAAGTTCATATTAGTTGCGTGGGTTGAGTAGTCCCTTCCTGAGTCTTTTCCTTATATATCATGTTCGAGTTGTGGCCAATTGGCGCATGGTGGCATCATGTGAGACTGTTGGTCATGTTCGGGGTGACTTATTGTCTGAGCAGTTCATATTGGGCGAGACGAGATTATTGGATCAGGGAATCAGTGCGATAAGATTATGTGAAGTATATTAAAGGACAAATACCATTATTTGGTTCGTAATGAGATGATGATTCTAGTCAAGAGGAGAGATTCAATGATTGGTTAACTTTATGGTTGGTTGTGAGTTTCTACACATCTCCTCCGTTGTGGTGGTATCGTAAGCGTTATAGCAAGACCTATATATATGTCATAAGGTGCATTGGGAGCATCAAATTCGTGGAATTTTGGCTATTAAGATCAGGGAATGTCGTTATGGTTGAATGACAAATTATGTGGTGTTTGGTGCTAATTAAGCAAAGATATGCAATCATGTTCTGGTACCTCGTGTGGTGATTGATTCGGTGTTCATATATTGGAAACAGGCTTGGAAGAGAATTTCGGGAATTGGAATTGGGTTCTGAGCTTATTGTATGGATAGAAGAAGATATCTTCAGATTTGATCGAGCTAATGTGCTCAACTAAGTGGTGGTAGAACGGGTAGGACCACGAAGTGTTAGACGGTGGATTCAGATAACTCCAGAGCAGTTCTTAGCACATTCGAGAACGAACGCATGTTTAAGTGGGAGAGAATGTAACGACCCGACCGGTCATTTTGAGCTCTAGCGTGTTGTTTGGCAGGTTAAGGCCATGAACAACTTCATTTCAGGTATTATGACTTGTAGGCATGGTCGAAACTGAACTTCGGAAAGTTCGGAGTCGAATTGGAAAGAAAATTCTCATTTCGAAAGCCTTAAGTTGGAAGAATTGACTGAGATTGGATTTTTGAGTAAACGACCTCAGAATCAGGATTTGAAGGTTTCAGCAGGTTCGTATGATGATTTCGGACTTAGACGTATGTTCAGAGTGGTGTCGGATGACCCAGGAGCTTTTCGGCGCATATTGTGGAAGTTAGCATTTTGGAAGAAATTTCATAAGTCTGGGTTGAAGTGCATTTTTGTGTTATTGATGTCCGTTTGGGATTCCGAGTCAGAGAATACCTTCGTATGGTGATTCTAGTGTTAGGAGCGCGATCGAAAGTGAATTCGAAGGTCCGTAGGTCATTTTAGATTCATTTGGCTAAAGTTAGAAATTTAAAGGTTTTTAAGAAGTCCGACCGGAAGCGAAAATTTTGATATCGGGGTCGGATTCCGATTCTGAAAGTTGAAGCAGGTCTGTAATGTTGAATGTGACTTGTGTGAAAAAATTGGGGTCAATCGGACGTGATTTGATAGGTTTCGGCATCAGACGTAGAAGTTGGAAATTTCAAGTTTATAAGGATTCAATTGAGTTGCGATCCATTGTTTCGATGTTATTTGAGGTGATTTGAGGCCTCGAGCAAGTCCGCATTATGTTTTGGAACAGGTTGGTGTGATTGGACGGGGTCCCGTGGACTCGGGTGGATTCCGGGTGGTTAACGGATCAAATTTGGAATTTGAGAAAAGCCGAGGCTGCTGTCATCTGGTGTGACTGCACTTACGAGGTTTTGGCCGCAGGTGCGGAGCCGCAGAAGCGTCCAAGAAGTTGCAGATGCGGGCAGGAGTGCAGGTGCAAGGATATGTCCGCACCTGCGAAGGCGCAGATGCGGAAAGGAGAGTCGCAGGAGCGGGAGCTGCTGGGTTGAGTTAGAGCCGCACCTGCGATGGTTTTTCCGCAGGTGTGGAACCGCAGGAGCGGCTATTGCACCGCAAGTGCGAAAGTGCTGGAGGCAGTGGGGGTTTCTTTAAATCAGGACTTGGCTCATTTTCTCCCATTTTTCATTTGGCTTGGACGATTTTGGAGAGATTCAAGGGGAGATTTTCATCAAGCAACTCTAGGAAAGTGGTTTCTTCCCATTTATTAATTAAATACATGATATATGCGGATTTGGACATGGGAATTTGTAGAAATTATGGGATTTGGGAGTAAACCTAGAATTTGTATTTTCGGATTGTTACCACGAATTTGAGCATGAAATTTAAAGAGATCTATATATTTGAGTTCGTAAATTTATGGGTAATCTTTATCTTCGAAAAATTTCGGAATCCGGGCACGTGGTCCCGAGGGGGGGATTTTATCGACTTTTCGAGCGGAGTTGGGAGTTCATATAAATTGAATTGTTATAAATATTAGAGTATATTTTCCTTGGTTTGCCCGTCATTTGGTTATTTTTGGGGCGTTGTGCATCAATGTGAGTCATCGGAAGGGCTCGGAAGCCGGTTATGAATCTTTAGAGCGAGGTAAGTCTCCTTTCTAACCTTGTAAGAGGGAATTATCCCCATAGGCGAAATAATTAAATATGTGTTACAATTTGTGGGGTCTACGTACGTACGAGGTGACGAGATTCCGTGTGTAGCTACTATTATGCTTATGTCCGGGTAGTCCAGGACCCACTAGCATGCTTTACTTGCTGTACTTGTAATTTTGTTGATAAAATTAGATTGTTTAATATCATCAAATTAGTAAATGAATATTTAAGCAGGTTAAACTTCATTTTTCTTAATCATCTAAAAAGATAATTAATCTTTCCTTGGCTAAATATTTCCTGAGGAATTCCGAATTTACTATTTGAATGTGTGTATATATATGAGTACCCGAGTCGCAGGTATGATTCGCGATCAAGGTAGCTCTATTATTTATATGTAACCGCGTCGCAGGATAGTTCGCGAGCGGGGTAATAGATGCATCTATGGTTCGATCTGTTCGACCCTTCGGCAGTGCACATTTTATTATTGTTGGTTCGGGCCGTTTGACCCTCGGCATTGCTTGCGCATGATATTTGCTGCGTACTTTATGTGATTCTTAACCATTTACTGGCCTGGAATTATAAATTGTCAACTGAAATGATGAAGATTCCAAAGTTGTAAAATGTGAAAAGAAGTTGTTATTTCCTATCACTACTTGTTAATTACCTATGATATTCATGCTTAGTGTCACCCTTGATTTTATTAGATTGACCTCTAGCACGTATCAAATTCGACCTCTCGTCACTACCTCTTCGAGGTTAAGCGGGATACTTACTAAGTACACGTTATTTCCGTACTCATACTACACTTGCTATGCATTTTTATTGCATAGGTACATGTATATCTAGTGGCCCCGCTTGGCGTCGTGGAATGGTTGATATGGAGACTTGGGTGAACTGCACCTCTCGAGACGACCCGCAACCGGCAGAATCTCCCTCAGATGTATTGTATTGTACTTTTATTTCTTTGTCCAGTTTGTATTCCGGACAAATATTGTATCACCTGTATATTTCCTAGAAATTTTTCTCATGCACTTGTGACAACGGGTTCTGGGATGACTTTGGGATGTATTTGTCGATTGAATTATTAAAACATCGTTGTTTACTTGATAACTTTATTTGATCTTTATATAATGAAATAAAAAGTAACGATTTTCAAAAATATTAAAATAGGAATTTAATTAACCATTGAGTGTTGGCTTGCCTGACTGTGGTTTCCGGCGCCATCACGACCTTGATGGATTTTGGGTCGTGACAACAATGCCAAGTATCTCGATCCACACACGTTTATAGTCGACTGCGCTCATTGGGGGTGTTAAGAATCCGAAGGGACTCCTACAACCCAAGCGTTAAGCACGGACAATTCACGTGCTGCACGGACAACTCACGTGCCATAATATCAATATCTGGATCCGGACGGTCAACTCACATGTTGCAAGGACAAATCACGTGCTATAATATCAATACCTAGATTCGCACGGACAACTCACGTGTTGCACGGACAATTCACGTGCTATGGTATCAATATCTTCACAACCAGGCCCTAGGCCTTACTCAGTCATCAATCTCTCCAGTCTCACTCACGGGCTCACAGTGTCATGAAAACTAGCCCGGCAACAAGAATATTATGTATCAACAATTAACAACTGAGACTGAGATATGATATGAATGCATGAACATGACTGAGTACAAGATGTCAATGAAGTCTGTGAAATAACAGCAAGAAACGACTAATATGGGTCTCAACAGCATCGGCATAAAGTCTAAACATTATATCTAGCATGATAGATAGCTCAATTACTTTATCACATGGTAAAAACACAGATATCGACAAAATAGGGCCACTATACTGAGCCATGGGAGCCATATGGTCCCATTTCACAGGATGCACGCCCATACGCACTAAGTTTAGAAGAGTTACTTACCTTAACAATGTAGAAATCCTACTCTGGGATGCTCTTGCCCCTCAACTTGGCCTCCAGAAGCTCTGAATCTATTCACAACCAGTGCAATACCCTCAATATATGCTAATGAAATGAATTCCACAAGAAAAACTATCAAATTAAACCAAAATCCCGAAATCGGCTCAACCCCGGCCCACGGGCCTACGCCTCGAAACCTGACAAAAATTATAAAACTAGAAAGCTTATTCACTCACGAGTCTAACCATACCAAATTTGCTACAATCCGATAAACAAATCCCATTTAGAACCCCAAAATCCAACTCAATAATTCTTCCTCATTTTCCCCAATTTTCCACCTCAAATCACAAATTAAAGGATGAATTAAAGGCATAATCATGGAATTTGACCAAAATTAGATAGAAATCACTTACCCCAAACACCCATGCAAGAATCTCTTCAAAAATCGCCTTCTACCGAGCTCCCATTTCAATTTTATGATATAAACTCGAAACCCTCGTTGGAACCTTCTAATTCTGCCCAGATACACCTTCATCGCGATCGCGGAATTAGTCTCGCGATCGCGGAATTAGCCTCGCGATCGCGAAGTACAAAAATGCTGCACCATATATTTACTCTATGCGAACACGGAAATCTCCACGCGTTCGCAAACCTCTTCCAAACAACCCTACGCGATCGCATAGGGCAATCACCTCCGCTCCCTATCAGCTCTAATACCCTACGTGAACGCGACACTGCCCACGCGTTCGTGAAGCACTACCCCACGCACGTACGCGATTGCAACCCTGTCTCTACGATCATGTAGAACAACTTCCCTCTGTCCCAAATAAGACTACAATCACGGACATACCCATGCGCGTATAAGGAAACCAGAAAGTTCACACCAGCAGCTATCAGCCATTTTGCAAAGTCCAAAAACAATCCGTTAACCACCCGAAACTCACCCGAGGCCCTTGGGACCTCAACCAAACATGCTAACATATCCTATAACATCATATAAACTTAGTCAAGCCTTCAAATCACTCAAAACAACATCAAAATACCCAATTCCCCTCGGATTCAAGCTTAAGAATTCCTAAACTTTCAATTCCACAAACGACGACGAAACCCATCAAATCATTTCCGAATGACCTGGAATTTTGCACACACATCACAAATGACTCTACGAACCTACAACTTCCGGAATTACATTTCAACCCCGATATCTAATTTTCCATTGCTGACCGGAAATCACCAAATTTCCAATTTTGCCAATTCAAGCCTAATTCTACCACGGGCCTCCAAATTACATTTCGGACATGCTTCTAAGTCCAAAATCACCTAACGGAGCTAACCGAACTATAAAAATCAAAATCCGAGATTGTTTACTCATAAGTCAACATCCAGTTGACTTTTTCAACTTAAACCCCTAAATAAGAGACTAAGTGTCTCATTCCACTCCAAAACTACTCCGGACCCGAACCAACCAACCCGCTACCACACACTATAGTTGAATAACACATAAAGAAGCAGAAATGGGGAAAACGAGGCTATAACTCTCGAAACAACCGACCGGGTCGTTACACGTAATCTGCAACCTCATTCGTGAAAAAATATCTCCTCCTCTCCTTTCAACAACTTTATCAAAAAACTAGAAACTTGTCTAGATTCATCTTCAGAATCACACTTGCATGAAGTTGTTTCACCTTGAAGCTAAAACTTCATGCTAAAATTGCATGAAATTATTTCACATTGAAGTTAAAATTTCATGCTAATTCATACTAAAGTTATTTATCCTGCACTCTACGGTTTTTTCATGAGTTTTATCTAAAACTTCAGTCTAAACATGCTGAAGTTATTTAGTTCATTTGTTAAAAATTCAGTTTAAACATGCTGAAGTTTTTTAGTTCATTTGCGAAAACTTCAGACTAAACATGCTTAAGCTTTTTAGTTCATTTGCTAAAACTTCAGACTAAACATGCTTAAGTTTTTGTCTTCCAGTATGTAATTTTTTAATGAGTTTTTGCTAATGCATGTTGAAATTATTTAGTTCATTTTCTAAAACTTCAGAGTAAACATGCTTAAATTTTTTAGTTCATTTGCTAAAACTTCAGACTAAACATGCTTAAGATTTTGTCTTGCAGTATGTAATTTTCTAATGAGTTTTTTCTAACTTCATACCAAAACATACTGAAGTTTTGTCCTGCAGTCTAGAGTTTTGTCAATAGTCCTGAAGGGTAAAATTGTCTTTTTAAAATGCTTTTAACAAAAAAATGGGTACGAATACAAACGAAAAAACAAAACAGGTATAAGTTAAAAGAGGGCGACCAACTAGGATGCTCCATACAATTTTTACGAGTTACAGCCACAATTCATTGGAGAATGATGTAGCTCTGAATGAGTCCATTCTAAACCTTGGCTTACTAAGATTAGGCACGTCTACCTTTTGGGCTTTTAATATATTTTGTCCATTAGTAAAAAATAATTACATGCGCTATAATAACGTACGTTGATTATGTATTTATATATTCATATATAAAAAATATATATTCTCTTACTATTATTTTTGAAGACGATTATACTTTGTAGATTTTCCTATACCTTTTGTACAATATGGACAATGTCACGACCCGAATTTTCCACCGTCGGGACCGTGATGGAGCCTAACATTGAATCCGCTAGGCAAGCCAACGTTAATGTTTATTTACCTTATTCATTTATTTTTACCGGATAACAGGTAATGTACAAGTCAGTAGAAATAAAAGTGCGAAATAAAACAAAGTCTAACAACTTGATTATATGCCATTACGAAATTCATAATACTAAACCCAAAATATGGTATCACAAAGTGCAGAGTGTAGTATCAGTACAACCGACCCTATGTACTGAGTAAGTGTCGAGCCTAACTTCGGCGAAGTAGTGACGAGGCTAGGACACGATGATGTGCCGGAGAATTTCGGCAAATTTAATACCAAATTGCTTAGATTGTAGCTTGTTTTTAAGAGAATTTACCTTTTATACTTATGGAATTTTGATGTTTTGCAGAGCATGAGGCTTAAACACGCAAGAACATGGAAAAAAGATCAAAAAGCTGAGAAAGTGAGGAAAAGAGCAAAATGCGATCGCATAATTAACAAGAGGAGACCGCATATCGGCTATGCGGACCGCAAAATGCACAAATGGATCACACAATTCAACAGAATGTTTGGCAAAATTTCAGAGCAAAAATGCAATCCATTATGCGATCGCATAACTGGTTTGCGAGACGCAGAATGGACCGCAAACCTCCGACGCCATAAGCCAAGCTCATAAATGCGATGCAACTCTGTGATCGCATATCAAAAATATGGATCGCACATCAACTATGAGGTGACGCACCTGGAACCTAGGGTTTTCATATGCGATGGTTTCGTGAAGAATGTGAACCGCATTCCTGTTATGCGACAGGAATGCGGTCGCATAGTAGACCTAGAAGGGAAATTTTGTCCGTTTTTGACCTCGAGCTTGAGCACTATAAATAGATTTATTGGGGTTTTGTGGGTCATTCTTGTCTGGTTTTAGAGCTACAATACACACTTTGAATATTCCTCTATTTTGGAAGCTTTAGAAGTGAAGATTCCTCCATTTTTGTAAGCTTCATGACATTAAATACTCTCATTTTTTTGTCTTTAAACATGAGTAGCTAGTCTTAAATATTAAGGTTGTGGACCCTAAATGGCTGTTATGTTATTGGGTATTTAACATTGAATATATATATATAATGGTTGGTTGATATTTATTTACTTCTCATTCTTCATTTATTGTTAGTGGTTGCAAACATTGACAAGTGCCATTAATTCTTTCTTAGCTTGGAAAAGTGAGTTAGGATTGGTAGGAGTAAATATCAAAGACTCAAGATCTTAAACCTTGTTTAATAAAATCGCTTAGGAATAAGTGGGTTTTATTTAGAATTAATTGATTACTCTTCATTGTAACTCTTTTATATTTGGGAAAATCATAAAGAGAAAATACTCCCCTATTATTGGAAAATATTGGGTGGTCATTTAGAAATCATTTGCATCTCTAAAGAACCTTCCATTAGAAATATATCATATTAATACCCATTAGCATTACACTTCATTGAAGGGGACGCAACCTTGGTTTAGTTAATCACATTAATTACAACTCTAATGAATCATACTTGTCACTATTGCAATTAAATTATTACAAAAATCAATTCCCATATTCTTGTTACATTAACAGAATAGAGATATGATTTAAGTTGAGATTCGCACTACCAAAATAATCTTTTCACACCTATTCCATGTGGGATTCGACCCCAACCTTGTTGGGTTATTATATTTGACTTCGACCGATTTACACTATTTTAAGGTGTAATTTGAGCGTATCAAATTTTGGCGCCGTTGCCGGGGAATACGATGTTGAAATTACTAGATAGTGTGTACTTTGATTTATATCTTTTTCTATTCCATCACACGTTGCTCGTTTTTTTTTGGTGTACTAGGTCGAACTGGCTAATGTTTATGATGAAGAGGAGAACCCTTTAGCTGACATCGAAGAATACATTGACGACACTAATGCTATCCTCCCTCCGGTGGTTGGTGCATCTACATTCAAAGTGGATCATGGGATGATTCTAATGCTAAAGGCGGAAGGATTGTTCCATAACTCAACAGATGATGATCTGACGCAACACCTAAGGAATTTCTTGGGTGTATGCGCCATGCACAAACAAACCAATGTGAAGGATGATGCTTTGAGGTTGCAGGTATTCAAGTACTCGTTGGCGGGAGAAGCGAAAAGATGTCTTAAAAACTTACCTCCTCAAACTATCACAACATGGCCTGAGCTTGTCCGAGCCATCTTAGAAAAGTGGTTCCCAGATAGAAAAAAGTCAGAGCTCAGAGACAAAATATTTTTCTTCAAGCAATTGCCAGGGGAACACTTACACGAGGCATGGGACCGGTTCAAGATATACCTAGTGAGATCACCAAATCATGGGTTCCCAGACCATATTCTGATGGAGAAGTTCTATATGGGTTTGGACCCACTATCCTAGTCCATTGCTAAAAAGGCCGCAGATGGGTCCTTCATGGATAAGTCATTTGCTAGGATTACTCAAATTCTAGACAAAATGGCAAAGCATAATCAAGCATGGCATTCGGAGGACACTAGCGGTGGAATCTCCTATGGTACTCCCTCTCTTACCAACATGATTAAAGATAATCAAGAGAGAGACCAGCTGATTGCCGGTCTCGCTACCAACATTGATGTGCTAACAAAGATGTTCACTGAGAGTCAAGCAAAAAGGGTAAATATGGTAGAAGACATGCATCCAATGGGGGATCAAGATTGTGAAGAAGCCAATTATGTCCAAAACTCTCAAGGTGGTTACTGCCAACAAAATAATTGGAGGCCAAACCCGCAACGGCAAGGCCAACAAAATTGGCGAAATGATCAAAGTGGTCAAGGATCTTGGAACAACAACAACAATTATGCCAATAGAAGTTCCAACCCTTATGTTCCACCAAGAGGGCAATATTCCAACTCCCCACAATACAAGGAGGGGCCTTCGAATGAGTACAAAATGGAGGGGATGCTTGAGAGAATTTTGCAAAATCAAGAGCAAAGTGATGCAACAATGAAAAACATGTCCGAGGTAGTGGAATCACACACCGCCTCCATTCAAAATCTCGAGATGCAAATGAGGTATTTGTCACGAGAACAAATTCCCAAGCTAAAAGGTACTCTTCCTAGTGACACGGTGGTCAACCCAAAAGTTGTTGCAAGCGGACCATCTTCTCATTGCATGGCCATCACAAACTCAAGCGGTAAGGTGCTCCAAGATGAAAGTGAGCAAGTGGTTGATGTAGAAAATCTTGATCAAGCAGTGGAAACACAAGTTGAGTTGCCGAATGATGTGGAAATTGAGAAACCCTCCCATGAGGTAAAGATCCAAGAAGTAAAGCAAAAGAGGGTAAGGAAAAATTGAAGGAGACCCCAAAAGCTCCTCCACCAATTCCTCGACCCACTCTTCCATTCCCTCAAAGGCTTGCACGAAGGGTGGACAATGGAAAGTTTGAAAAGTTCTATGACATCTTGACACAATTGTCGGTACACATCCCATTCTTGGAGGCTTTCCAAGAAATGTCGGGGTTTGCCAAATATTTGAAAGATTTGATGATGAATAAGAGAACAAAGAATGAAGTGGTAAACTTGACTCATAGTTTAAGTTCGATAATTGCTACAACCACCGTGGAGAAAAAGGGAGACCCGGGAGCATTTACTATTCCATGTACCATCGGGTTGAGAGACTTTGCTAGAGCACTTTGTGACAACGGAGCTAGTATAAATTTGATGCCTCTTGCTATCTACAAGCAAGCAGGACTGGGGTTGCCAAGACCTACTAGAATGAGATTGCAAATGGCCGATCGATCAATTAAGAAACCCGTAAGCATTGTTGATGATGTCTTGGTAAAGGTGGGGAAGTTCCTCCTCCTGGCCGATTTTCTCATCTTGGATTGTGCAGTAGACAAAAAGATTCCTATCATTTTAGAAAGACTATTCCTTGCGACGGGGAGAGCTTTAATGGACTCGGAACGACATGAAATCAAGTTTCGGGTGAATGATGAGGAAGCCACCTTCTAATCGAGCAAGGGTTTGAAATTTCCAAGTGCATACAAGGGAATCTCGGTCATTGATGTAGTTGATGAGGTTGAAGATGCTATTGAGATGAATATGGAAGAATAATGCCTCGGCGAGGCTTTGGCGGCAATCTTGGTGAACTTTGATGGTGAAGATATTGAGGGGTATGTTGAAATAGTGAACGCATTGGAAGGGCGTGGATCTTACAAATATGCACCAAAGAAGCTTTCTCTTGACTTAGAGAATTGAGCTACCCCTCCCGCAAAACCCTCAATCATTGAGCCACCACAACTTGAGCTCAAACCACTTCCATCACACTTGAGGTACAAATTTCTCGGCTCTAATAACACTTTACCGGTAATCGTGTCTTCTCTGTTGAATGATGTTCATGTTGATGAATTGCTGAATGTCTTGCGGGAGCACCGTCAAGCACTTGGATAGACAATTGCCGACATACGAGGAATCCCCGCTGGGATATGTGAGCACAAAATTCAATTGGAAGAAGGGAGCAAGCCAAGTGTGGAACATCAAAGAAGATTAAATCCTTCAATGTAAGAAGTAGTCAAGAAGTAAATAATCAAATGGTTGGATGCCGGGGTAGTCTACCCCATTGCGGATAGTCCATGGGTGAGTCCGATACAATGTGTGCCAAAGAAGGGAGGCATGACGGTGATTCACAACGAAAAGAATGAGCTTATCCCCACTCGAACGGTCATCGGATGGAGAGTATGCATGGACTACCGGAAGCTTAGCAATGCCACTTGCAAGGATCATTTCCCTATGCCTTTTATTGATCAAATGCTTGATCGGCTAGCGGGAAGATCCTTCTATTGCTTCCTCGACGGATATTCCGGCTACAATCAAATTAATATAGCCTTGGAGGATCAATAGAAAACCACATTCACGTGGCCGTATGGGAACTTTGCCTTTAGTTGGATGCCCTTTGGTCTATGCAACACTCCGGCTACTTTTCAATGATGCATGAAGTCCAGTTTCTCCGACATGGTGGAAGACTTCCTAGAAGTTTTCATGGATGATTTTTCGGTGGTCGGTGACTCCTTCGTGCATTGTCTTGACAACCTTAGACAAGTTCTTAAAAGATGTGAGGAGACCAACCTCGTGCTGAATTGGGAAAAATTCCACTTCATGGTGGACGAGGGCATTGTCTTGGGGCATAAAATTAAAAAAATTGGCATTGAAGTCGATCGGGCAAAGATTGAGATCATTTCCAAGCTCCCTCCACCAATATCGGTAAAGGGTATTCGAAACTTTCTTGGGCATGCCGGATTCTATCGGCGCTTTATCAAGGACTTTTCAAAAATTGCAAATCCTATGTGCAAGATCCTTGAGAAAGATTCCAAGTTTGTGTTCGATGAGAAGTGTCTCAAGGCATTCGAGGAGCTCAAGGAGAAGCTCACCACGACACCTATTATTGTCACACCGGATTGGTATATTTCATTAGAGCTCATGTGTGACGCCAGTGGTGTAGCAATTGGAGCGGTTTTGGGAAAACGACACAACAAAGTTCTTCATCCGGTTTATTATTCAAGAAAGACACTCAATGGTGCACAAATGAACTATATGGTGACGGAGCAAAAGCTTCTTTCTATTGTGTATGCTTTTGAGAAGTTCCGAGATTTTTTGTTGGGATCTAAGGTGGTGGTCTACACTGACCATGCCGCTCTTCGATACCTCATGGAAAATAAAGATGCCAAGCCAAGACTAATCCGGTGGGTCCTCTTGTTACAAGAATTTGATTTTGAAGTCAAGGACCGAAAGGGCACCGAGAACCAAGTGGCGGACCACCTCTCTAGACTTGAAGAAGACGGGCGATCAAAGGATGATCTTGATATCAATGATGCCTTTCTCGATGAGCATATCTGGGCATTATCTTCTTCAACCACTCCTTGGTACGCCGAAGTTGCCAACTACTTGGTTAGTGACCTAATCCCGGATGATTTCGAAGCATACCAAAAGAAGAAGTTCTTAAGAGAGTGTCGGAAATATTATTGGGAGGAGCCATTCTTGTTCCGTATTTGTGCGGACAACATTATTAGAAGGTGTGTTCCAGAGGAAGAAATGATGCAAATTATGAAAGCATGCCATGACTCACCGGTGGGTGGTCATCACGGAGGAAATCGGACGGCGGCAAAAGTGCTTGAATGTGGTTATTATTGGTCGTCCCTCTATCATGATGCCAACCAAATGGTTAAATTTTGTGACCAATTCTAGAGACAGGGACCAATCTCCAAGACACATGAAATGCCTATGAACTTTGTGATGGAGGTTGAAAATTTTGATGTGTGGGGCATTGACTTTATGGGGCCCTTTGTGAGTTCCTGTGGTATGAAGTACATTCTGGTAGCTGTGGACTACGTGTCCAAATGGGTTGAAGCTATTGCCTTTCCAAACAATGAGGTAATAAGTGTGACTGCGTTTTTAAAAAAGAACATATTCACGAGGTTTGGCACTCCTAGAGCCATTCTTAGTGATGGTGGTTCTCATTTCTGCAAGAAAGCTTTCACTAGGCTGCTAGAGAAATACGGTGTCAAGCACAAGGTAGCCACTCCTTATCATCCCCAATCAAGTGGACAGGTAGAAGTCTCCAATCGGGAAATCAAGAACATTCTAGCAAAGACAGTGAATGCAAACAGGACCGACTGGTCAAGGAAGCTGGATGACACGTTGTGGACATACCGCACGACTTACAAAACTCCCATTGGTACTTCTCCTTACCTGTTAGTGTTCGGTAAGGCTTGTCATCTACCTGTGGAACTGGAGCACAAGGCCCTGTGGGCTCTGAACAAGTTGAATTTGGACTGGACTGGACTGAAGCTGCAAACTTGAGGCTAACTCAACTCAATGAAATGGAGGAATTTCGTTTCCATGCTTATGAAAGTGCAGCAGTGTATAAGGAAAGAATGAAATTTGTCCATGACAAGAAGATTTTGAAACGGGAGTTCAAGTCCGGGGACATGGTGTTGCTTTTCAACTCAAGACTCAAAATGTTTCCAGGCAATCTCAATTCAAAATGGTCCAGTCCTTTCAAAGTGGTAGATGTGTCCCCATTAGGCGTTGTGGAATTAGCAACTGAGGACGGGCTCCGCACTTTCAAAGTAAATGGCCAACGCATCAAACACTACTTAGGCACAGATGGAGAGAGGCATGTGGTAGAGCAATTGGCTCTCAAGGATGGTCCTTTCCCTATCGATGAATGAATTCAAAAGAATGCCAACTTCATCATGCCGCGACGTTAAATCAAGCGCTTCATGGGAGGCAACCTATGTGTGGTAACACTCTTTTGTCTTTTAAATTTTGGTTTTTGAGTAAATAGGGTTCTTTGAGGAATTTAAAGAGTGTGTTATAGGTGCACGTGGTTCAAAATACCACAAAAACAGGGTAAATTTACAAGTGAAAGGGAAGCTGAGAAAAAATTGCCCAGTTTGCGACACAAATGCGATAGCATTTTCACTATGCGTACCGCATTCTTATCGTAGACCTGGGCAGTGAGTTTGGCATTTTCGGATGGCTGAAATGTGATGCCAAGGTGCACTATGAGAACCGCATTTCCGTTATGCGATCGCATAGTGCATCGCATTGTGAACCTTGGGTAAGCTTATGAATATACCTCTGCATAACCAGTATGCGGTCGCATACTAAGCTATGCGGCCAATTTTCCATCGCATATCGGCCAGGTAAGTTCCCTACCCTTTTCGCATTTATAATCCCCTACGCTCTCACTAGCCGTTCATTCTCACTAACACAAAAGCACCAAAACAAACATAAAAAAAAAAATTAAAAAAAGGGGAGAGAAAGACGAATAAAAGAGAAACGGCAAATTCACATGGCACGGCATAACACAAAATGACATCTGTGGAGTATCCTCTTGATTCTTGCTTCATTTTTATCCTCATCTGGTACGTTTCTCTCTTCTCATCTCAATCCCTGGTAAATTCTTTTAGTCTAGGATTAAATTATGTTGAAATTGTTTGATCCTTTTGGTTTTGTACGTTTTGTTTCCCTATTATCTCTGGGTGTGTGTCTGCTCGTAAAAGAAGGGGGGACCCGTGAAAAACAATTGTAAACAAGGCTTGGTAGGTAGTAAAAGTCGAATAGCCATTGAGGGGTTGAGTAAAGCTCTGAGGACGATTAGTTTTGCGGTCCGCATACTCGTTGTGCAACCGCATTCTCAGTCGCATTCTAAACCCTAGGTCAACTGAGGAAGAGACCACAATGCGACAGCTCTGTGATCACATAGTTGATATGCGGACTGCAAAGCCGTCGCAGACATGCACAGTGTCAGCCCCAGTTTAACTCGTTGCTTGCGACAGGTCTGCGATCGCAGACTCATCTTTGCGGTAGGTTATGCGATCGCATAGTGGTATCACTAATTTTTGTGTTTAATTTTGCGATGACTATGCGAACCGCATAATGGATATACGATCGCATATGTCATCGCATTGTTGATTCTTTCAAGCAGTTAGCAACTTTGCAACAGGTTTGCGGTCCGCATAGTGGTTATGCGATCGCATAACCTGTCGCATAGTGGATTTTTCCAGTTAAATTTTGCTTATGTCTGCTACACCACTCACACATCTTTTCTTTGCAGATAAGCCTCGCAAACATATACCTTCAGCTAGTAAAAGGGCCTCCTCAACCCGGCAAGCATCTCTGGAAAAACGTTCATGTCAAGCACCTCCACAATCTATTGATGAACGTTCTTCCCAGTCTGATGAGGAGGAAACTTTGCCAGAGGTTAATCTAATGGATGAGGCAAGGAGGAAACAGGGTGATGATGATCAACTCAGGTTCCCACTCCCTAACTCCAGATCTCTGTATAAAGCGGGGCTTGAAAAGCGAAAGATACTAGCAGAGAAGCAGTTGAGTCTCAACGGCCTCCAAGAGCAATATCCCTACATTCTAGAAAACATCAAGGCTAGAAAGCGGGAGTGCTTCAGAGAGCTGCCCGGAGAGTATAATGAAACAATCGTGAGGGAATTCGATGCCTCCTACGGGGCCTCCAGGAATTCTCACCACAAATGCAACAATATATTCAGTGAACAGGTTTTGGTTCGGGGGAAGGAAGTACCATGTCACACGACCGCCATCCATGCTCATTATTTTTCAGCAGGGTGCCCGAGCACGGCTGAGTATGCTGCCAAATTAGCCAACAAAGACGGCGAACGTGCTTGGGTTGCATCTATGATTGCCAGAGGGACCCCAGCCTGGATTGACCCTAAGTACAAAATCTACAAGGAGGATCTTACAAGAGAGGGGAGATTCTGGCTCAGCTTCGTCACTTCACGCTTGGTCCCAACCAGAAATGAGACAGAGATAAGCATTGAGAAAGCTATTCTCATTGCTTGCATCATGATCGAAATCACGATTGATGTGAGTGACATCATTTTTAGCGAGATAGGAGTCCGGGCATGGCATAAATAGACATCATTCCCCTTCCCATGCTTGATCATAGCGCTCTGCAGGGCTGCAAAGGTTCCTTTGATGCCACATTCTGAGAGGAAAGACCAAGCGGAGAAGGACATCGACATCACTCACTTTAGTGATGTGGTGCCAAAGGTAGCTGCTACTCCTCCAGATATTCAGATTCATATTCCTACCGAGTTAGACCTCTCCGACTCCCAGACTCCTATGGCACCTCAGACTGCAGAGGCATCCCCTACTGCTCCACAGCCTATGTTACACCCCATATTTTTGTACGTGAGAGTACATCATAAGTCAATTGATGTAAGCTCAGAAATAAGATTATATTTAATGGAATATAAAGTAAGTTAATCATGTTAAATTGGAGATTAAAAATATTTAAGATCATGAATAACGAGTACCAAAAGGGTTGGAAAGCTTAGAAGCTAAACCAATTAAAGAAAATAAGTTTCGTCGAAAGTCGACGAGTTTGGAATGTTATAACATGTACTTTAGGGTGAGAATATGGTTCATTACATGATAAGGAGGTTATTATATGAGTTAATTTTTATCGTATGATAGTTGTGTTCTACATTTTGAAGTCAAGCAAGTTGTGGAACAAAAGTCGGCAAAGGTCTTCACAAGTTACACTCATAATGTGCTTAACATTAGGTCAAATGTAACTGAGATTTTATCCAAATATACTTGGAATTATTGGGTGATCTACCAACCAAATTTAATATCTATGAGTCTAGTTTACATTAAACCGTTCATCGATACGACGTAGGAGTAGAGAGATATTTACAGTTTCGCAAGACTGCGCAGACATCATAAGTGACAAGTAGGTGGATCACTAGAGCTTTTTGAGCAATACATTTCATGTGCTATATGAGGTCTTATTGGGACATATAATATACCAAATTGAAGTTCTTGTAATTTAGTTTCCAAATCTCTTAACCATTTGTTCATACAACATAAGGATAAAAAGATATAAGCGTCAGAAAATGGACCAATCCTAGGGTGCCAAGCTAGCACCTCTTTGACTTTTCCAAATTTGATATATATAAACCTTAGGTCGGATTTATCTTAATTATTCAGCATAAAACTACCAGAGAACATCCATAAACATAACCTCAATCTATATTCTATGGTTTCAAAGAAGATTATCATTNGATCCCTACGACGTAAGTGTCATTATACCGCCTCTCCTTTTTCTTTGTAGTTAGAGTTTTGGAAGGTACTTCATAGTTAATAAACGTCTAATATCTGTATTTAAGTGTTTACATATCAAGGAAGGTTGATAAATATGTTTGCTAATAGTTAGAACTCACGGGACGGTGATCGGAAGCCGTGAGTTCGAGTTATTTGACTTGTAGCGGACTGTTTTGTGTTGTTGTTGGGCTGCGTGTTTTACTAATGTTTTGTGGAGTTTTGTAGGAGGAAGAGTGTGGGGAAACACCATATAGATGTAGGTTTGTGATCTGGTCGTTCGTTGTAACATTTCCGGGTCATTTGACATGACTACGGTGGTCGTCTTATGTGTGAAGTGATTAGGTTATGTATGGACTGTTTTGGGAGGCTCAATATGATTATTATTGATGTTGTTTGGGTTGTTTGGTGATTTTTTTGACTTGTGTGAAGTCATATAAATAGGGGAGGTGTTGTCCGTTTCATCGTAAAATAGGTTATAGTCGATACATAATAGTTATGACGCTTAAACGATAACGATAGTGTCGTTTCTCTTATTGTAGATTAAGGATTTGTGACATTTGCATAGATTGAGGTTGGGGAAGTATATACAAGGTTTGTGAGGCTATCCCTTTCCTTCTTTTGCACGACTCCGATTGTACATAATGCAATGAACGAGCTTCCAAAGATACTCTACTCTTAGAAGCTAGCAGTACTTACATTGTTTCCCTTCTTATGGAACAATTGATGTTGAGGTTGACTCTCTTATTCTTATGTTATAAATGTTGTTGGTACTTCCTGATTCTTATAAGATTCTCCATGAAGAGTTATCCCTAATTATGTGTACGGAGAATATCGACCTTACGTCGCTCCGAAATGTTCAGAACATGATTCCAATGAGTCCTGCATGCATTATATATATGTATCTATTTTACTCTACCGAGCCGCGATATAGTCGGCCGGGTATGGCACCTATTGTGAAACCACTGATCAGTTGGGTTTACCAAGTCCTCTTTGAGGCCGGGTATGATATGATGATGATGATTCCCACAGAGGCAAATGTTCTATGATGATGATGATGCCCATAGAGGCGGATGTTTAAAAAGATTATGTGTATATATTTATCATGCATTGCATGTTAATGTCTCTTAGAAGCACTCAGATGCTACAGGTTGTATCTCCTACATCTCTCTTTACATTATTGTTCTTATTTATGCTTTCCTGCCTTACGTACTCAGTACTTTATTCGTACTGATGTCCTTTTATTTATGGATGCTGCATGTCATGTTGCAGGTCCTGATAGATAAGTAGATAAAGCTTCCCTACCACAATAGGCTTTCCAGTTCAACAGTTATAGGCGAGATCCCTTCTCCGGACTTGTCGTGGTCTTGGTATGCATTTTTGTTATAGATATAATGGGTATGTCGGGGCCCTGTTCCGGCTATGTTGCATTACTTATGCTCCTTTAGAGTCTCATAGACAGGTGTCGACTCATGTATAGTTTGGTATGCCTTGTTGGCTAATTTTTGTTGTATAGTCTTTCATGGAAGCGTTGTAGCTCGTACCTTTTATGTAGTTTCTTAGCAATCTTGTCATCCCATGTGATGTATGTTTATGATCCATATCTACCATTTATATTGATCTCGTTATCCCTTAAAGAAAATAAGACGGTTAGATAAAATGTACGTTAGTGCTCGGCAACTATGGCCCGGGTGCTAGTCATGATCCTCCAGTTTGGGTCGTGACAGCCTACCCCTAGGGCCAATGCTCCGCCACATGTTGCACTGCCAGTTCTTTCATAGCTTGGTATCCTAGCTCATCACACCAATGCTAAGGTAGAAAAGCTCCTGAAGGACCTTCCCATACTTATCAGGCAGGCCCTGACCCCCATTCAGTCATCAGTGACGGCCTTACTGAAACATCATATATCTTACGAGGGTTACCTGAAGGGGCTCGAGGCTAGGATTGAGAAGATAGAGTGTGGTGAGGTTGGAGACCTACCAACGCTCCGTGCTGATGTGACTACTCTAAAGATTGAGCTCCACAAGCTGCAGAATTTGGAGTTTGATTTCTCGTCCTTCCTGCCCAAGGAAGGAGAGCAAGAAGCAGGAACTTCTGAGACTGGGTTGGGTCTTGACTTCTCTACACTAATGACAGCCCAGACGGCTCCGACTGTTGGAGCCTCGTAGCCTCCACCTCCCTCTGCACCAAGTGAGATACCCTCTGGGGAGGATTCCGAACATTCTATAGCGTCCGAGGATGAGGAGACTGACGAGGAGGCTATTGACTCAAGGTCAGATGATGATGAGGGCCCTCAGGAGAAGGACAAGGGGGTTGTCGTCACCACAGCTGCAGAGGAGGAAGAGGATGCTCAGATGCGGATTGCGATACAGAGATCCTTAACTGACAGAGCTGCTCCAGTCACATCATCAGCCATTCAGCCGTCAGCAGGCGGGCCAGCAGCTCTCAGACCACTTCTTCAGCTTCTGGACACTTGGAGACCTCTCCACCTATAGCAGCAGTCACCCCTCCAGCTGAGTTTTCAGCAGCTCCTCCACCACCGGTAGCAGTCATACCTCCAGTTGGGACTTTGGTAGACCCAGTTCCACTGGCAATCATTGACCCCTCTGACACCCCGCAGGCTACTGACTCTCATAGCGCTTAGTGCTCCCCAGGGAGCCCCTGACTCTGTTTTACATTTCTTATGCATTGGGGACAATGCATGCTTTTTAGTTAGGGGTGGAAGGGTAGCCTTGTATGAGTAGCTTTTATGACAATTTGTGCATTCCTCGAACTTTTGTACTTGTTTTCCCTTTGTGTTATATGTGATCTTTCAAGTTTATCGGTAAACTATTGTACATACTTATATTGTTGACCATTAACTTGTATTGTCCTCGTACATATGCTATCTGTGTGTATATATAAAAAATAAAGTAGATAGTAGTATGCATGTCATTAGTAGTAATTAACAATGAATTCCCCTTGGTTTTTCTTTGCCAGGTTCTTTTCCAAGGGTGTAATAGTAGAACTATGGCAGTAGGCTGAAACGTATTGACCGGTTTGGTGTAAGTGTCTAGTCTCAAGCATGTGTGTTTGTAAATAACCTATACCTTTCCGTTATAAAAAAAGAGTATCTTGTGTTGAAAAGGCAATCCACTGTGTGAACTTGAGGCTCGATTTTTGACTCTATGTGTACTTAGAATTATACATGTAAATATGATGAAAGCTTCGAGTTTTCAAGCCTTGACTCGTGAGCTAAAACTATGTTGAGCCAAACAGTCATGTGCCGTGTGTGTTAGATTTTGTATCAATAATTCTTTTGTTTACTTCTGTCATATAGAACTCGCCCAGTTGGTTTTTCGATGCTAATAATAAGTACATTTAGTTGGAGAAATGACCTTAGGCATTCTTTGTGATATTGGAAAACCCAGTAAGCCTTTCAAGCTACCCAATGTTTTCATGATTATCACTAGTTACCCATTTGAGCCTTTAACATTTTTGTTGTACACCTCATTACAAACCTTTCCCGTTTTATAAAATAATTTCCTCTTTTGAACCCGTCCCTCCTTGAATATTGAGAATGAGGAAAGAAGCCTAAGTTGGGGGTTTGGTGTCAAAGTGGAGATTGGTAAGGTTGTACATTGAGTGTAGGATATATACCTCAAAAGATTCATGTGAAAATTATTCAAGCTCCAAAAGAAAAGAAAAAAAGAGAGAGAAAAACAAAAAGAAAAAGAGTTATGTATGTAAATAAATATGGGAGCTTTGAAGAGATTTAGTGAGGTATTTCAAGTAGTTCTATGTTGGTAACTAAATGCCAGTGAGGCTATGGGGTTTGAAAGGAAGCAAAGGGCACTGAAAGAGAAAAATGTGAGTAGTGTTCAAGGAGGGTGTAGTCACTTTTACCCAAATGATTATCCAATCCTTCCCTAAGCCTACATTATAAGCTTAAAAAGTCCTTATGGGATCTCCAATTGAATATTCTTAAATAGGCAACGAATTAAAATAAGGGCAAGCCTATGGTATGATGTGTTGTAACACTTGAAACTCTTTGTGAGAGTGAGTGTCTTTCTAAATATGTCCCTTTTTGATGTCATTGTAAATATTGTGAGTTGGGACCTTATTTCTGGTAAGGGTACATGAACTGTGAGGTTTGACATTAGTTGAGTTCTTAAAGTCGGATGCAAGTGCACCAGCTGAGAGTAACATTTTGTCAAATTGGTCGAGGCTCAAAGTTCACGAGTTGATTAGTTTCCTTGTAAATAGCAGTGACTGTTCATGAAGGATAAATAAATGAAAATGCATGCTTGTGGTACTAGAAATTAACACCGTCCTTAGTCATTATTTTTTTCGGTCTTGTAGTTGTAGTCTAAGATAGGATAGAGTCGTTTTAGTTACTTGAGGACAAGCAAGAGTTTAAGTTGGGAGTGTTGATGTGCCGGAGAATTTCGGCACATTTAATACCAAATTGCTTAGATTGTAGCTTGTTTTTAAGAGAATTTACCTTTTATACTTATGGAATTTTGATGTTTTATAGTGCATGAGGCTTAAACACGCAAGAACATGGAAAAGAGATAAAAAAAAACTGAGAAAGTGAGGAAAAGAGCAAAATGCGATCGCATAATTAACAAGAGGATCGCACAATTCAACAGAATGTTTGGCAAAATTTTAGAGCAAAAATGCAGTCCATTATGCAATCGCATAAATTGTTTGTGAGACGCAGAATGGACCGCAAACCTCCAACGCCAGAAGCCAAGCTCAGAAATGCGATGCAACTCTCCGATCGAATATCAAAAATGTGGATCGCACATCAACTATTCGGCTACGCACTTGGAACCTTGGGTTTTCATATGCGATGGTTTCGTGAAGAATGTGAACCGCATTCCTATTATGCGACAGGAATAAGGTCGCATAGTAGACCTGGAAGGGCAATTTTGTCCGTTTTTGACCCCGAGTTTGAGCCCGCTATAAATAGATTTATTGGGGTTTTGTCGGTCATTCTTGTCTGGTTTTAGAGCTACAATACACACTTTGAATAATCCTCTCTTTTGGAAGCTTTAGAAGTGAAGATTCCTCCATTTTTGTAAGCTTCATGACATTAAATACTCTCATCTTTTTGTCTTTAAGCATGAGTAGCTAGTCTTAAATACTAAGGTTGTGGACCTAAATGGGTGTTATGTTATTGGGTATTTAACATTGAATATATATATAATGGTTGGTTGATATTTATTTACTTTTCATTCTTCATTTATTATTGGTGATTGCAAACATTGACAAGTGCCATTAATTCTTTCTTAGCTTGGAAAAGTGAATTAGGATTGGTAGGAGTAAATATCAAAGACTCAAGGCTTTAAACCTTGTTTAATAAAATCGCTTAAGAATAAGTGGTTTTTATTTGGAATTAATTGATTACTCTTCATTGTAACTCTTTTATATTTGGAAAAATCATAAAGAGGAAATACTACCCTATTATTGGAAAATATTGGGTGGTCATTTAGAAATCATTTGCATATATAAAGAACCTTTCATTAGAAATATATCATATTAATACCCATTAGCATTACACTTCATTGAAGGGGACGCAACCTTGGTTTAGTTAATCACATTAATTACAATTCTAATTAATCATACTTGTCACTATTGCAATTAAATTATTACAAAAATTAATTCCCATATTCTTGTTACATTAACGAAATAGAGATACGATTTAAGTTGAGATTCGCACTACCAAAGTAATCTTTTCACACCTATTCCCTGTGGGATTCGACCCAACCTTGTTGGTTTATTATATTTGACTTCGACCGCTTTACACTATTTTAAGGTGTAATTTGAGCGTATCATACGACAACCAATTAAACCTATGCAGTTTAATCATATACGGAGAAAATAATAACAACAAGAAATAAGCAGCTAATTACAAAGAAAGGGGAATATGTTGAGGGGAGGAAATATCAAATGATGGAAATAATGAAGTAAAGCAACAAATTAGATACCAATTTAAACAACAGAAGTAACAGCAAAAAAATGAGTGCACGGCATCACCCTTCGTGCTTTTACTCTCATCCTCACTAAATAATAAATAGAATGCACGGCATCACCCTTCGTGCTTTTACTCTCATTCTCACCAAATAATAAATAGAATTCATGGCATCACCCTTCGTGCTTTTACTCTCATCCTCACAATATATCAATAGAAACGGCACAGCATCACCTTTCGTGCTTTTAAATTCATAACATGGCACGACATCACCCTTCGTGCTTTTACTCTCATCCTCACAATATTATATACGGCATAACCCTTCGTGCTTTACACTCTTCCTCACCAAACAAATCAATAACAATAATCCGGCAGGGAAATCAACAATATAAAATAATAATAAGAACCATAATGTCCCGGCAAGGGAGCCAACCGTAGAATCAATATCATCCCAGCAAGAGAAACAGCTATAACCTATCTCACCTAGTTATTCAGTTTCACGAAATAATTCTCAACTTGAACCAATATTCGACAATGATCAATACCAAGGAAAATTCTACCAACATGAATAATCATCAAATTAAACTCGAGTAATGTTTAATAAAAAATCACATAAAGTTCAATATTCGATTCACGAGAATGCTTGACAACAACGTATAGATACTCGTCACCGCACCTATACATTGAACATATCACTAACACGTAGCAAATAAGACACAATACCTATTCCCTCAAGCTAAGGTTAAGCCAAAAACTTACCTCGAATTCCACGCCAAACTCAAGCCTCAATTACCGTTTTCCTTATAGAATTCGCCTCCAATTCAATTGTATCTTGACATAATCAGCTTAATAATATCAATAAATGCTAAATAATTCAACCCCAATGCATAATTATGAGTTTTCTATCATTCTTCCCAAAAAGTCAAAAATCGACCCCGGGCCTGCTTGGTCAAAACACGAGGTTGGGACCAAAACCCAATCACCCATTCACCACGAGCCCGAATATGGAATTATTTTCGGAATTCGACCCCAAATTGAGGTCTAAATTCCCAAATTTGTAAAATCCCTAATTTCTACCTTCAAGAACAAGATTTAGGCCTAGAAATCTAATGGGTGTTAATGAAAAATGAAGAAAACGAGTTTAAGAACACAAACCTAGAACTTGGTGGTGAAATCCCCCTTCAAAAATCGCCCCTAAGCTTCCTTGGTATTGAAAATATGAAGTTATGGCTAAAATCCCGTTTTTCTACTGTTTTAAGTGGGCTGGACAGAACTTCTACGCGTTCGCGTGAGGTCTGTCGCGTTCGCGTAGCCTTGGGCCATATTGGCCTTCGCGTTTGCGACACGGTCTATGCGTTCACGTAGGCTCACCCCTCCTTGGTCTTTGCGTTCGCGTGCCTCTGGCTGCGTTCGCATAGGGTTCCAGCTCCCCCATCCCCAGCTCCCTTAACATAGTGCTTTCGCGAGGGCCTAGATGCGTTCGCGTAGAGTAACCTACCCAGGGCTCCGCGTTCGCGTCGTGGCCAGTGTGTTCGCATAGAGTACCCAGGCCCCTTTCCCCGTTTTTTCTTCGTGTTCGCGTGAGTTACCACACGTTCGCATAGAGTAAAAGACCAGACACCAGCAAACAACATTCTCACCAGATTTTTCTAAGTCCAAACCACTCCGACACCTATCCTAAACTCACCCGAGCCCTCGGGGCTCCAAACCAAATATGTACACAACCTTAAAAACATCCTACGGACTTATCCTTTTGACCAAATCGCCAAAATAACATCTTAAACAACGAATTTAGCATAAAAATCAAAGAAAAATCTCAAGAACTTTCAAAGATTCAAATTTCACAACTATGGGTCCGAATCACATCAAATGACCTCCGTTTCTTACCAAATTTTACAAGCATCACTCAAATACCATATTAAACTTGTACCGGGCTCCGGAACCAAAATACGGGCCCGATACCATCAATTTCAAATATAATCAAATTTCCAAAAACTCTTATAATTTCAGTAAAATAATTTCTTTAAAAAATTCATTTCTCGAGCTTGGGACCTCGGAATTCAATTTCGGGCATACGCCCAAGTATCATATTTTCCTAAGGACCCTCCGAGACCGTCAAATCACGAGTCCGGGCCCGTTTACCCAAAATATTGATCGAAGTCAACTTAAATTCAATTCTAAAGGCAAAATTAGCATTTTCCTCAGTTTTTCATATAAAAGCTTTCTGGATATACGACCGGACTGTGCACGCAAAACAGGGTGAGATAAAAGGAGGTTTTTAAGGCCTCGGAACACAGTTTTGACTTATAAAATGAGAGATGTATTTTTGGGTCATCACATTCTCCACCTCTAAAACAAACGTTCGTCCTCGAACGGACATAGAAAAATACCTTAATCGGGGAAAAGATGGGGATACCGGCTCCGCATATCGGACTCGAACTCTCAGGTAGCTGTCTCGGCAGGCTGACCTCTCCACTGAACACGAACTGAAGGATAACTCTTCAATCTCAACTTACAAAGTTGTCGGTCTAATATGGCTACCGGCTCCTCCTCATAGGTCAAATCCTTGTCCAACTGGACACTGCTGAAGTCTAACACATGGGTTGGATCTCCGTGATACTTCCGAAGCATAGACAGATGAAACACTGGATGCACAACTGATAAATTCGGTGGCAACGCAATCCTGTAAGACACCTCTCCCACTCTATCAAGGATATCAACAGGACAATGTACTTAGGGTTTATCTTGCCCTTCTTCCCAAATCTCATTATGCCCTTCATGGGCGACACCCAAAGCAACACCCACTCTCCGACCATGAATGTCACATCATGAACTCTGCGGTCGGCATAACTCTTCTGCCTGGACTGAGCTGTACGAAGTCTATCCTAAATGATCTTAACCTTATCCATGGCATCATGTACTAAGTCTGTCCCGGCTCAAACCATCCAACCGGCGACCGACACTGCCTACCATATAATGCCTCATAAGGAGCCATCTGAATGCTCGACTGATAGTTGTTGTTGTAGGCAAACTCAGCTAATGGCAAGAACTGATCCAAGAACCTCCAAAGTCAATGACACAGGCTCGTAGCATATCCTCCAAAATCTAAATAGTACGCTCGGACTGTCCGCCCGTCTGAGGATGAAATGATGTGCTCAACTCAAACCTCGTGCCTAACTCACGCTGAACTTCCCTCCAGAAATGTGAGATAAACTGCGTACCTCGGTCAGAAATAATAGACATGGGCACACCATGGAGACGAACAATCTCCCTAATGTAGATCTCTGCCAATCTCTCCGAAGAATATGAAACTACTACGAGGATGAAATGTGCCGACTTGGTCAGCCTATCCACAATAACCCATACTACATCAAACTTCCTCTGAGTCCGTGGGAGCCCAACAACAAAATCCATAGTGATTCGCTCCCACTTTCACTCAGGAATCTCAATTTGCTGAAGCAATCCACCAGGCCTCTGATGCTCGTACTTAACATGCTGACAATTCAAAAACCTAGCTACATATGCCACAATATCCTTCTTCATCCTCCTCCACCAATAGTGTTGCCGCAAATCCTGATACATCTTTGCGGCGCCCGGATGAATGGAGTACCGGGAACTATGGGCCTCCTCTAAAATTAACTCACAACGTCCATCCACATTGGGCACACAAATACGACCCTACATCCGTAAAACCCCATCGTCACTAACTGTAACCTGCTTGGCACCACCGTGTCGAACCGTGTCTCGAAGGACACACAAATGAGGATCATCATACTACCGATCTCGAATACGATCAAATAATGAAGAGCGAGCAACTGTATAAGCTAGAACACGATCGGGCTCGGAAACATCCAATCTCATGAACCGATTGGCTAAAGCCTGAACATCCAAAGCAAGTGGTCTCTCCCTGACCGGAATGTAAGCAAGGCCACCCATACTGGCTGACTTCCTACTCAAAGCATCGGCCACCATATTGGCCTTCCCCGGATGTTATAAGATGGTGATGTCATAATCTTTCTGTCATGACCCAAATTCCCAACCTTAGGGATCGTAATGGCGCCTAACACCACACTTGCTAGGCAAGCCAATGTTAGAATTCGAGTAGCTAAGTTA
>ML373329.1:138347-155002 GCA_005239525.1 Nicotiana knightiana | reverse complement strand
TTAACAACATATAACCTGTGACAATAATATATACAATAACACAATAAAACAATTCTACACGAACAAGAAAAATATAACCGAGACAATAAATATAAAGCAAGAAGGAAATCTACACAAATAATTAAGTACTGCAACAACAATAAAATAACTCAGCCACCTTTTCCAGGCCTCAACTATAACCAACTCTCAAATAATTTCCAAGTTTTCAAACTTTAACTTTAAATAAAAGTAGTGCCAAAATATGAAAAATAGTAATATAAAATAGTAAGTTTTCAAATCTTTGTTTTTCTTTGTTAAAATCAGAAAAAATATAAACGTCCTCCCTTATCGCTCCTTGTTGCGGCGTGCAACCCGCTCCCACCTGTCCACCCTTATTGCTCCTCCCTAAACATATCACCCTTATTACTCCTGTTGCTGTTGCGGCGTGCAACCCGATCCTACCTGTCCACCCTTATCACTCCTTGTTGCGGCGTGCAACCCTCTCCCACCAGACANCCGCCTTTTCCAGGCCTCAGCTATAACCAACTCTCAAATAATTTTCAAGTTTCCAAACTTTAACTTTAAATAAAAGTAGTGCCAAAATATGAAAAATAGTAATATAAAATAGTAAGTTTTCAAATCTTTGTTTTTTTTTTTTAAAATCAGAAAAAATATAAACGTCCTCCCTTATCGCTCCTTGTTGCGGCGTGCAACCCGCTCCCACCTGTCCACCCTTATTGCTCCTCCCTAAACATATCACCCTTATTACTCCTGTTGCTGTTGCGGCGTGCAACCCGATCCTACCTGTCCACCCTTATCACTCCTTGTTGCGGCGTGCAACCCGCTCCCACCAGACATATCATATCAATTTATTCATAATTTCACAATTCAAGTCAAAGCCTTTCACAATATTTATGTCTCGACAATTGTAAACAGAACAAGTTTCACTTTAAATAACAGTAAAAGCAGAATATGAAATAATGACAATAAAACAATGAGTGTCCTAGCCTTTATTTTATGAACAGTAAAACATGCATATTCTCCCTTATCATTGTCTTGTTGCGGCGTGCAACCCGATCCCACCTATTCACAATATCACAATCAATTTGTTCACCCGTATCATAATCAATCATCCACCCCTATCACAGCCCCTTTATCACAATCAATTTTGTCTATTCATCAAAAACTTTCACAATTCAGGCCAAGCCTTTCACAACACCTTTATTTCAACAATTGCAAACAGAAAACAATATAGGTCGTAAGCTTCAACCAATATCATTTTATAATAAAACCAACCAGAATATATGTAAACATCATAACGCTGTCAACCCAGCTCAATCTTTATGTACTATGATAGAATGAAGAGAACAACCAACACTTTTAACACACTTACAACAACAATTGGAAATAATGGATTGAAATCAAATAGCCATGAAACTTCAACAGTCCTAAATAGTTAAACTGCAATTCTCATAGCTTCCTCAATATTATCAAAAATGAAAGCAACAGGAACATAAATATATATGTGCCTCGTAGAAACAATACCAAACTACTCAACCGTTTTGTACTACAAGGGAACCAAATAAACAACCAATACTCTTTCCAAAATAACCACAACAATATTTAACAACAACGGAATAAGGCCAAGTATCGTAGAAACAATAATGAACATAGAACAATTAAGCCAGAAATCAATTAACTTGGGAACGGGGAAGGGATCATGTTTAACAGACCATTTGGTGGTGCATAGATACTCGTCATCTCACCTATACACCAAACACATGCATTTCATATAGCAAACAAGTGGGGACTCCTATTCCCTCAAGTCAAAGTTAGACCAAACACTTGCCTCAAGTTCGCAGGTCAGTCACTGCTCAATTATAGTTTTTCCCTTTGAATACACCTCCAATACACTCGAATCTAACCATAATTAACTTAATATCATTAATTAATTCTAAAAGAATTAACTTTACTGAAAATTATAATTTTTCCTAAGTTTCTCAAAAAAAAGTAAAAACCCGACCCCGGGCCTGCTTGGTCTAAACTCGAGGTCCGGGCCACATTACGTTTACCCATTCACCCAAGAACCCAAATATACAATTAGTTTCTAGATTTGACCTCAATTCGAGGTAAAAATTCGATTTTTACAAAATTCCCTAATTCTACCAAAACTCGCAATTTTTACCATGAAAATTCTTAGTTTTTGATTTAAAAGTGATGAAAAACAATGATAATTGAAAGAGTAAAGTTTAAAATTTATTACCTATGACTTGGGGATGATATTTGGTGAAGAAATTCGTTCCTCGGGCTGTGGGGTTCGAAAATTTGAAGAAGAAGAAGTCTACCCGTTTTATATATTTTTTTTGCCATTTATTCTGCCTCGTTTATCGTGCCAAACGATCCTGAAACTCGATTTCTATATCTCCAATGAATTCCTTGTGAAATTCTAGTCAAGTTAGGATTTTGAATCACTCAATTTGACCTTATAATGAAGGAGATATGTAGGTTTTAATATTTGCAAATAGGGCAGATTTTTAATACGCCGTCAGTGACAATTTCGTAATTAACCTGAAAAATCTGGCAACCTTAGTAAAATGACCATAAAATCCTCATACGATGTCCAAATTCGATGATTGTTTTTGCTACGGGTCCGTAATTACGACACAGATCTAATACTTCATTCAAAAAAGAAATTGTAGCTTATTTTTTCAATATGATATCATTTATGCTTGAAGAAATGACGTCGAAGCATAAGAAAAAACGAGCGCAACATAACCCAAACCTATTTGAAACTCACCCGAGCCCTCGGGGCTCTAAACCAAACATGCACACAAGTCTAAAATCATCATACGGACTTGCTCGTGCGATCAAATCATGAAAATAACATGCAAAACTATGAATTAAACCTCAAAACTCATTATTTTTCTCATAAAAGCTTTCCGGTTTCACGCCCAGACTGCGCACGCAAATCGAGGTATTTAAAATTAACCTTTTTAGGGCTATTAAGCTTAGAACGGAGTCTAATTTCACAGAGTGACCCCTTGAGTCATCACAATCTCCACCTCTAAAACAAACGTTCGTCCTCGAACAGACATAGAAAATTACCTGAAATGGCAAACACCGACTCGGACTCCCAAGTAGCTCCCTCAACGGGCTGGCCTCTCCACTGCATTCGAACTGAAGGATAACTCTTACACCTCAACTGACGAACATGCCGGTCAAAAATAGCTACCGGATCCTCCTCATAAGTCAAGTCTTTGTCCAATTGGACAGAGCTGAAGTCTAACACGTGGGACGGGTCACCATGATATTTCCGGAGCATAGACACATGGAATACCGGATGAACTGAGGATAACCCTGGAGGCGATGCAAGTCTATAATCTACCTCCCCCACTCTATCAAAAATATCGAATGGCCCGATGTACCAAGGGCTCAACTTACCCTTCTTCCCAAATCTCATAACACCCTTAATGGGCGACACACGAAGCAATACTCTCTCTCCAACCTTGAATTCCACATCACGAACCTTACGATCGGCATAACTCTTTTTCCTAGACTGATTTGCACGAAGTCTCTCCTAAATAATCTTGACCTTATCTAAGGCCTCCTGAACTAAGTCTATACCCAACAACCGAGCCTCTCCCAGCTCAACCATCCAGCTGGAGATCTGCACCGTCTACCATATAACGCCTCATAAGGAGCCATTTGAATGCTCGACTGATAGCTATTATTATAAGCAAACTCCACTATCGGCAAGAACTGATCCCATGAACCTCCAAAGTCAATAACACAAGTGCAGAGCATATCCTCCAATATCTTAATGGTACGCTCGGACTGCCCGTCAGTCTGAGGGTGAAATGTTGTGCTCAACTCCACTCGGGTACCTAACTCATGCTAAACTGCCCTCCAAAAGTGCGAAGTAAACTGCGTACCCCGATCAGAAATGATAGACACAGGCACGCGGTGAAGGCATACAATCTCTCGAATATATATCTCTGCCAACCGCTCCGAAGTATAAGTACTTGCCATCGGAATGAAATGTGCTGATTTAGTCAGCCTATCCACAATAACCCAAACTGCGTGAAATTTCCTCTGAGTCTGTTGGAACCAAACAATGAAGTCCATAGTGATACGCTCCCACTTCCACTCAGGAATCTTTATCTGCCGTAGCAAACCACCAGGTCTCTGATGTTCATAATTTACCTGCTGACAATTTAAGCAACGAGCTACATACGCCACAATGTCCTTTTCCATCCTTCTCCACCAATAATGCGGTCTCAAATCTTGGTACATTTTAGCTGCCCCTGGGTGAATAGAATACTTAGAACTGTGAGCCTCCCCAAGGATCAACTCATGAAGGTCATCAACATTAGGCACACATAACCGACCATGCATCCTCAAAACACCATCATCTCCAACTGTAACCTGCTTGGCATCACTGTGCCGAACTATGTCCCTAAGAACCGCCAAATGTGGGTCATCATCCTATCGCTCCCCAATACGCTCAAATAGGGAAGACCAAGCGACTGTACAAGCTAGAACACTGTTGGGAGAAATATCCAACCTCACGAACTGATTAGCCAACGTCTGAATGTCTGAAGCTAACAGTCTCTCACCAACTGGAATATACGCAATGCTGCCCATACTCACCGCCTCTATTTTCTTAATGGTTGTTCATAGCCAATTACGAAATTATGAAACAGCTTCACGTTAGCAATAATCTCCTTTCAAACCTTCACAATACTGATAGCGAGATGCGATTCATGAATACCTCATAATTATATACCCGACTTAACTGTCTCATTTAACGGCACACGGGCGGCACATACCTCGTAGGTCAAAGCTCAATAATTATAACATGGATTTGGTAAACTATGCACAGTTAATTAATTAATTTATTTTTTTATTTTTTTATTTAATTATTATTAGTATTACTTTTATTATTATTTATTCATTTATTCAGATTATTATCATTATTTTTTTTATAAATAAATTGTTGAATCAGCCTAACAGGCATGACTCCCTACCAGTACTATAACAAAACTTTAATTCACAAGGGAGAATTTAAACACAAGAATTTCCGTCACCAGGACCTCGTCCTTACATAACTTCCACCGCGACTCGTAGCTCGATTTAAACATCTCAAATCATATTAAAATGTGAGGATCTCGCCCTCAGTTCTGAATCACAAGCAACATGTGTATCGTGTCAATCGAAACATTTCATTTCCTTCCTTTAAATATTTTTCATTAAACAAACTTACAACACGTAATGATAGACGCACCTATCTCCATAGAATCTCTCAATACAATTATTCACATAAGTAGATTTTTGAGTTACGAAGCTCACCTGAGAGTAGAGCATATTAGAAGAATTTTATTAGTTATGCATAACCGTATTAAGTTCAGGAAATCATCACTTTATACTAATTAGATATTGTTCTTGTAATGAAACCATTTAATGTTCAGCCATACCATGGAAAATATATCATCAGGCTGGGCTCCACCTCTAGGAATCTAACTTCCACTTTCGATATTCCGACCCCTTTTTCCCTAGATGGTCATGTAGTTGAGTTGTAACTGCAATAGGGCACGTAGCCTGAATGCACTGATGAATTATGACTCTCCCAAATCTAGAACAATTCCTACCACTAGCTGAAATAAAGTATTATCTTGCCCTAAGTCGCACAAAGTTTTTACAATCATAATTGAGTCCTTTAATGAGTGTGGGGACTCTCCCTCTGGCTATATGAACTGAATTAGGAGTATGAAAGGCTAACTTATCAAACCTGATGGCATATCCTGACACCGTCATGGTGACCTGACGCAACCGTTCAAACCCTATGCGCCACGTATTATGGAGAGTCCGAGAAGCAAATATTTCAAAAGCATTTATAAGAACTGAGTCAAGTAATTGATGTTGCATTGGTTGGTCATCCTCTTCGTAGGCTGGTCACAAACACTGGCGGCCAATTTCTTCTTTTACTATGTTAACTCAACACTGCTGAGCTACCCCCTTTATTCATATACTTTTTCATCATTCTCTTGGGTAANTGGACGAGTCCAACATGTACCGGCTGAGCTAGAACCTCCGCGTCAAGATCCATTTGAGACTTTACAATAGGTGTTGATGTTCGAGCTTTAGACTGAGCTCCGCTTCTGTCTCTTCCCCTAATCGTAGCTGTCATTGGGGCTTCACCTCTTGTCCGGTTGTAGATGCTTTGCGTGTTGTCAAGATTTGTGAGAGGACAAGAATAGGAAAGTTCAATCATCAGTGGTAGAATAAATTCGCACGATGGAGTAGAATAGAAGTGAAATTTTTCCTAACTTTATAGTCTCTGAGAGATAAGTACAGACGTCTCCGTACTGATCCTTCAGACTCTACCAAGTTTGTTCGTGAATTGTGAGACCTAGGAAACTTAGTACTCTGATACCAACTTGTCTCGACCCAAATTCCCAACCTTAGGGATTGTGATGGTGCCTAACACCATACTTGCTAGGCAAGCCAATGTTAGAATTCGAGTAGCTAATTTCCTTTGATTATTTTTTTAAGCATCAATAAATAAATTTAAAGTAAACTTAATTTAAATAATTTCCAAAGATAAAATAATAAACAATTGAATAAAAACAAACCACGAACTAATCATATAATATATCTAGAACTACCCAAGAATATGGTGTCACAATTCACGAACTACTAAAGAATACTACAAGCACTGGGCTGAAAGAAATAGTGTAACTGTTCTGAATATACTAAAACAGTTTTATAAAAATAGGAGAAGACTCTCGGGATATGCGAACGCCGACAAATATACTTCGTGTCTTCGATTACATAGATGGCTGCTCTAAAAATCTCTACTGCTGGCTAGTACCTGGATCTGCACAAAAGAGTGTTGAGTGTAGTATCAGTACAACCGACCCCATGTACTGAGTAAGTGCCGATCCTAACCTCGACAAAGTAGTGATGAGGCTACGGCGGGGCATTAACAACATATAACCTGTGACAATAATATATAAAATAACACAATAAAACAATTCTACACGAACAAGAAAAATATAATTGAGACAATAAATATAAAGCAAGAAGGAAATCTAAACAAATAATTAAGTGTTGCAACAATAATAAAATAACTCAGCCGCCTTTTCCAGGCCTCAACTATAACCAACCCTCAAATAATTTTCATGTTTCCAAACTTTAACTTTAAATAAAAGTAGTGCCAAAATATGAAAAATAGTAATATAAAATAGTAAGTTTTCAAATCTTTGTTTTTCTTTGAAAATCAGTAAAAATATAAATGTCCTCCTTTATCGCTCCTTGTTGCGGCGTGCAACCCGCTCCCACCTGTCCACCCTTATTGCTCCTCCCCAAAATATATCACCCTTATTACTCCTGTTGCAGCGTGCAACCCGATCCCACATGTCCACCATTATCACTCCTTGTTGTAGCGTGCAACCCGCTCCCACCAGACATATCATATCAATTTATTCATAATTTCACAATTCAAGTCAAAGCCTTTCACAATATTTATGTCTCGACAATTGTAAACAGAACAAGTTTCACTTTAAATATTAGTAAAACCAGAATATGAAATAATGACAATAAAACAATGAGTGTTCCAGCCTTTATTTTATGAACAGTAAAACATGCATATTCTCCCTTATCATTCCCTTGTTGCGGCGTGCAACCCGATCCCACTTATTCACAATATCACAATCAATTTGTTCACCCGTATCACAATCAATTNTCGCGTATTCTTTGACGTATTTGCATCCGTTTAGCCCCGTTTCCATTTCCAATTCACCTACACATAAAACAAACCCCATTAGGCACATACGACGTGTATTTTATCATTAAAGCTCATAAAATGCAAGGTATATAATGCTTAAAATCATGAATTCTAGCCACTCATCAGTAACTCTCATCTCTATTGATGCACAATGATTCCAAAAGTAGAGCTCTATACAGATAAAACTTGGCACGAACCATATCATCTAGAAGCTTGTCAACCACTATACTCCCTCTGGAGCACCCCNAACCCGATCCCACTTATTCACAATATCACAATCAATTTGTTCACCCGTATCACAATCAATTATCACCCTTATCACAATCAATTTTGTTTATTCATCAAAAACTTTCACAGTTCAGGCCAAGACTTTCACAACATATTTATTTCAACAATTTCAAATAGAAAACAATATAGCTCATAAGCTTCAACCAATATCATTTTACAATAAAATCAACCAGAATATATGTAAACACCGTAACGTTGTCAACCCAGCTCAATCTTTATGTACTATGATAGAATCAAGAGAATAGCCAACACTTTTAACACGCTTGCAACAATAATTGGAAATAATGGATTGAAATCAAATAGCCACGTAAACCTCAACAGTCCTAATACACTTAAACTACAATTCTCATAACTTCCTCAATATTATCAAAAATGAAAGCAACAGGAACATAAATATATATATGCCTCGTAAAAACAATACCAAACTACTCAACCGTTTTGTACCACAAGGGAACCAAATAAACAACCAATACCCTTTCCAAAATAACCACAACAATATTTAACAACAACGGAATAAGGCCAAGTAATCGTAGAAACAATAATGAACATAGAACAATTAAGCTAGGAATCAATTAACTTGGGAACCGGGAAGGGATCATGTTTAACAGACCATTTGGTGGTGCATAGATACTCGTCACCTCACCTATACACCACACACATGCATTTCACATAGCAAACAAGTGGGGACTCCTATTCCCTCAAGTCAAAGTTAGACCAAACACTTACCTCAAATTCGCAGTCCAGTCACTGCTCAATTATAGCTTTTCCCTTTGAATTCACCTCCAATACACGCGAATCTAACCATAATTAACTTAATATCATTAATTAATGCTAAAGGAACTAACTTGACTGAAAATTATAATTTTTCCTAAGTTTTCTCAAGAAAAGTAAAAACCCGACTCCGGGCCCGCGTGATCTAAATTCGGGATTCGGACCACATTACATTTACCCATTCACCCACGAACCTAAATATACAATTAGTTTTTGTAATGACCCAAAAGGTCATCCTATGTAAATTTAGCTAAAACTGTGTTTCGAGGCCCCGAAAGCCTCTGTTAATCTCACCTCGATGTGCGTGTACAGTCCGGGCGCGTAGCCGGGAAGCCTTTATGTGGAAATGTGTTAAACAGTTGAATTTATGATAATTAATTGAATAAAGTTGACTTTGGTCAACATTTATGGTAAACAGACCCAGACTCGTGATTTGACGGTCCCGGAGGGTCCGTAGGAAAATATGGGATCTGGGCGTATGCCCAGAATCAAATTTCGAGGTCCCCAGTCCGAGAAATGAATTTTTAAAGAAAATTATTTTCTGAAAATAATAAAGACTTTTTTGAAAATGAACTTTAATGTGAAACTCGTGTTACCCGGCCCGTATTATGGTTCTGGAGCCTGAAACAGGTTCAATATATATTATATGAGTTATCTGTAAAATTTGGTAAGAAACGGACTTGGTTTGACGTGTTTTGGATCAAAAATGAAAAAGTTGATAGTTTATGAAGTTTGAGAAAATTTTATGGATTTTTGGAGTTTAATTCATTGTTTTTGATGTTATTTTGGTAGTTTAATTACTTGAATAAGTCTGTAGGATGTTTATGAAGTTGTGTGGGTAATTGGTCTTGAGCCCCGAGGGCTCGGGTGAGTTTCGGGTGGGTATCGGAGTGCAAAAAGTTAGAAAAATCTGGTGTTTTAGTGCATTTTCTGGTGTTCAGGGAATTACCCAATGCGAACGCACTCAAGGGGGTGCGAACACATAGGGTAAAAGTGGGGTCTGGGGGCAGGGTTCAAAACACTCTATGCGAACGCACCATAATAGGTGCTAACGCGGAGGGGTAGTGGGGGTAGGCAGTGCGAACGCAGAGGCTTGGGTGCGAACGCACAGAGCTTAGTGTGGGCCTGGGGGCTGGGTAGCTTTGTCTTGTGTGATCGCAACCCTCCTTTCGCGATCGCACATGTATAATTCGCCCAGCTATTTTTAAAAGCTAAAAACAGAATACCTATTACGGGATTTTCATATTTTTCACCATCTTTCTCTTCTCCAAACCCCATAGACGATTTCCGAGCCATTCTTCCACCATAACCACTTGGGTAAGTAATTCTAACTCTAATTTCTTCCATTTTCTTCATCAATCACTGAATTCTAGACCTAAAAACAAGAAATTAAAGGGTAGAAGTTGGGGTTTTGGGTAGAGTTAGGGCTTTTCCAATTTTTGGGAATTCAACCTCGTTTTGGGGTCGGATTTCAAAACAAATTGTATATTCGGGCTCGTGGGGGAATGGGTGATCGAATTTTGGTCCGAACCTCGGGTTTGGACCAAGTGGGTCCGGGGTCGAATTTTGGTATTCTTGGAAGAATTATGGGAAATGTATAATTAGACTTTGGGATTGAATTATTGAGTCATTATTAATATTATTGAGTCGATTATGCTTAGGTAATATCGTTTCGGAGTTGGATTCGAGAGGGAAAACAGTGTTAGAGGCTTGATTTGCATTTTTGGAGCCGAGGTAAGTGTTTGGCCTAACTTTAGTGAGGGAATAGGTGTTGAGTCGTATGTGCTACTTGTATTATCATGTTCAATGTATATGTGAGGTGACGAGTACCTATGCATTGTTTGTCAAGCATGCCCGTGAGTCTAATTGGTGAATTACCTGTTATTCTTCCGATATTTATTGTGCTTTGAAGTGGTTTCCTTTATAAAGTTATTGAATTGCTGAGAATATCTGTTTAAGTACTTGTGATATAATACTTCAGTCGAGAACGCAATTCATTATATTATGTACTTGTAAGAGATTGGTTATAGTTGAGTCCCTTCGGCATTGTTATTATTTTGGTTGATGTCTTCCCATTGCTGGGTGGTTTTTGAAGTAAATTTCATATTGTTGAATTCCTTGCCAAGTTGTTATTTGTTTGCTGATTTGGGTGAGGAAGAGTGTAAAGCACGAAGGGTGATGTCGTGCCATGATTTACATTGCTTTTATCTACACATTGCATAGGGAGGAAGAGAGTAAAAGCACGAAGGGTGATGGCGTGCCATTATTTATATTGCTTTCATTTATACATTGCATTGTGAGGATGAGAGTAAAAGCATGAAGGGTGATGCCGTGCCATTATTTATATTGCTTTCATTTACGCATTGCATTGTGAGGATGAGAGTAAAAGCACGAAGGGTGATGCCGTGTACATTTTGTTTGAGTTATTATTTCCTGTTGTCTTGGTTCGTTTGCATTATCGTTTGTTCAGTTATTCGTATTTTCTTCTCACTTGTTACCCCATTACTTGTCCCTGTATTACCGTGCTTAATTGCTTATTCCTTGCTACCTTTTTTGGTATATATTATAGAACTGTGCAGGTAAATTGTTGTTGTCGTGTCTAGCCTCGTCACTACTTCGTCGAGGTTAGGCTCGACACTTACTCAGTATATGGGGTCGTATGTACTGATGCTACACCTGCACTTTTTTATGTTGTGCAGATTACGCAGCCGGACCCGACGGACATTGTTAGAAGGAGTATCCTTCAGTCCATTTCAGACGACACTGAGGTAGTTCCGCAGACGTTCGTGGATCTCGGCGTCAATGTCTATCTTTCATTCTATCATCTATGTATTTCTAGATAGATATTTCATTTTATTTCAAATTGTTGTCTTTAGCTAAATTTTAGACTGGTTCGTGCGGTTGTGACTCCATTTCTGAGTTTGTACGTAAAGGGATTTCTTCGTTATTGGCTATTGTTATTTAGATTTTGTTAAGCTTTCACATTTTATCTCAATCATCTAGTCAGTGTTTATTACTTTCACTTGTTAATAAATCAATTCAGTTAACACGTTAGCTTGTCTAGCGGGTGCAACGTTAGGTGCCATCACGGCCTGAAGGTGGGATTTCGGGTCGTGATAAGTTGGTATCAGAGCACTAGGTTGCTTAGGTCTCACAACTCACGGACAGACTTGGTAGAGTCTGAGGGATCGGTACGGAGACGTCTGTGCTTATCCCCCAGAAGCTGCAAAGTTAGGAATAACTTCACTTTTCTTCTTTTTTGTCGTGTGATTTGAATTCTAAATGCTAATTGAGTTTCGATTCTATTCTCTTGCGAGAATGCGTGCTTCCTCATCTACCGATCAGCAGTCCGATCCTCCTGTTGCAGCTCCTACTAGGGGCCGAGGCCGTACTAGAGGCTGAGGCAGGGGCAGGGCTCAGCCCAGAGCAGCAGCCCCAGTAGAGTACCCACATGTAGACTTTGCCGGTGAGGTTCCTACTCAGACAGTCCCAGTTGGACCAGTTCAGGTCCCAAAGGAGTTCATTTCCACCCCGGTGCTTCAGGATGCTCTAGTCCGCTTAGTGGGACTCATAGAGAGTGTGGCTCAGTCCGGTCTTCTTCCTACTATACCAGCCATTTCTCAGGCCGGGGGAGGGACCCAGACTCCTGCTACTCGCACACTAGAGCAGCTAGATCCTCAGTTTCATACTCCGGCACCTCAGACGGCCGGAGTAGCTCAGTCGGGTATTGTGGCACCGGCAGTTGAGGGAGCAGCTATGACAGCAGATGCTTTATGGAGACTGGATAGATTCACCAAGTTATTCACTACTACATTTACTGGTGCACCATCAGAGGATCCCCAGGATTATTTGGACAGCTGTCATGAGGTTCTTCGGAACATGGGCATAGTAGAGTCCAATGGAGTTGATTTTGCTACTTTTCATCTTTCAGGTTCTGCCAAGACTTGGTGGAGAGACTATTTCTTGACCAGGCCAGCTGGGTCTGCACCATTGACTTGGGCTCAGTTCTCCGAGTTATTCTTGGGGAAGTTCCTTCCAGTTACTCAGAGGGAGGATCTTCGGAGGCAGTTTGAGCGCCTCCAGCAGGGATCTATGTCTATCACTCAGTACGAAACCAGGTTCATCACTCTAGCTCGGCATGCTATTATGATACTCCCCACTGATCGTGAGAGAATGAGGAGGTTTATTGGGGGTTTAGCTCAGCCCATCAGACTTCAGATGGCCAGGGAGTCAGGTACTGATATTTCATTCCAGGATGCGACCAATGTGGCCAGGAGGATTGAGATGATTTTGTCACAGGGTGGTGGTCAGGGGGCTGACAAGAGGCCCCTTCACATCGGTCGATTCAGTGGAGCCTCATCTGGGGGCAAGGATTCTCTCGGCAGAGGTCATCCTCTCAGACCCTATCAGTCGGCACTTCAGATATCTCACTGTGCACCGCCAGCTCCTATTAGTGCACCACCAGCACCTATCAGTGCACCGTCGCTTCAGAGCTTCCAATGTGGTTATCAGGGTCGACAGCGCCAGTTCCAGAGTCAGCAGCCACAGCAGCAGAGGCCTTGTTATTCTTGTGGTGTTTCGCGCCACATTGTTAGGTATTGCCCCCGAGCTTCTGGTAGTTCTCAGTATCAGAGTTCTCGTGCCATGGTCCCAGCATCAAGTGCACCCCGACCCCCTCATCCAGCTAGGGGTGGAGGTCGTGGTGCCAGAGGTGGAGGTCAGACTCATAGAGGTGGAGGGCAGGCCATGAGAGGTAGAGGTCAACCCGTAGCAGGTAGACCCAGAGATGTGCAGGTTGGAGGGGCTCATCCCCGGTGCTATGTTTTCCTGCCATGCCGGATGCTGAGGCTTCTAATACAATTATTACAGGTACGGTTTCAGTTTGCAGCCGAGAGGCTTCGGTGTTATTTGATCCGGGTTCTACATTCTCCTATTTGTCTTCATATTTTGCCCCTTATTTGAGTATGCCCCGTGATTCCTTGAGTACTGTTGTGCATGTATCTACACCGGTGGGTGATTCTATAGTGGTAGATCGAGTCTACCGTGCTTGCTTAGTAGTTATTGGTGGTCTGGAGACTCAGGTTGATCTTTTGATTCTTGATATGGTTGACTTTGATGTTATATTGGGGATGGATTGGTTATCCCCCTATTATACTATTCTGGACTGTTATGCCAAGACAGTGACCTTGGCCTTGTCAGGGGTACCTCGATTGGAGTGGAGAGGGACTCCTACTCATTCTTCTGGTAGAGTTATTTATTATATAAAGGCTCGGCGCATGGTCGAGAAGGGTTATTTGGCCTATCTGGCCTATGTTCGTGATTCTAGCGCTGAGGTTCCTTCCCTGGAGTCTGTGCCCGTGGTTCGTGAGTTTCCAGAGGTATTCCTTGCTGACCTGTCGTGCATGCCACCCGACAGGGATATTGATTTTTGTATTGAGGTAGCTTAGGGCACTCAGCCTATTTCTACTCCGTCGTATCGTATGGCACCGCCAGAATTGAAGGAATTGAAAGAGAAGTTGCAGGATTTGTTGGATAAAGGCTTCATTAGGACTAGTGTTTCTCCTTGGGGTGCTCCAGTGTTGTTTGTCAAGAAGAAAGATGGCTCGATGAGGATGTGTATTGACTACCGGCAGTTGAATAAGGTTACTATTAAGAATAAGTATCCTTTGCCGAGGATTGATGATCTATTTGACCAGCTTCAGGGTGCTACAGTGTTCTCCAAGATAGACTTGAGATCTGGTTACCATCAGCTGAGGATTAGGGCTTATGATGTCCCTAAGACAGCCTTTCGCACTCGTTATGGGCACTATGAGTTTTTGGTGATGTCTTTTGGGCTAACTAATGCCCCCGCTGCATTCATGGAGTTGATGAACCGAGTGTTCAGGCCTTATTTGGACTCGTTCGTTTTTATTTTCATTGATGATAAATTGATATACTCTCGCAGCCGATAGGAGCATGAGCAGCACCTTAGAGTCGTCCTCCAGACTCTGAGGGATAGTCAGTTGTATGCCAAATTCTCCAAGTGTGAGTTTTGGTTGAGTTCAGTTGCATTTCTAGGCCATGTGGTTTCATCAGAGGGTATTCAAGTGGATCCAAGAAGATTTCAGCAGTCAGAGATTGGCCTAAGCCCACTTCAGCTACAGAGATTCGGAGCTTCTTGGGCTTAGCAGGGTATTATCGCTGATTTGTGGAGGACTTTCATCTATCGCAGCCCCGATGACCAGGTTGACTCAGAAGAGTGCTCAGTTCAGGTGGTCTGATGAGTGTGAGGCGAGATTTCAGAAGCTCAAGACAGCCTTGACCACGGCACCAGTGTTAGTTTTGCCCACAGGTTTAGGACCGTATACCGTGTATTGTGATGCTTCACGGGTTGGGCTTGGTGTAGTGTTGATGCAGGATGGAAAGGTTATAGCCTATGTTTATCGTCAGTTGAATATTCATGAGAAGAACTATCCAGTTCATGATTTGGAGCTTGTATCAATTGTTCATGTATTGAAGATTTGGAGGCACTATATGTATGGGGTGCCATGTGAGGTGTTCACGGACCATAAGAGCTTGAAGTATCTGTTCAACCAGAAGGAGTTGAACATGAGGCAAAGGAGATGGTTAGAGTTGCTGAAGGATTATGATATTACCATTCTTTATCATCCGGGGAAAGCCAACATGGTGGATGATGCTTTGAGCCGGAAGCCAGTCAGTATGGGCAGTCTAGCTTATTTATCAGTCGGGGAGCGACCTTTTGCATTGGATGTTCAGGCTTTAGCCAACCGATTTGTGAGGTTGGGGGTTTCTGAGACTGGCAGTGTGTTGGCCCATACCGTGGCCCGTTATTCATTGTATGATCGTATTCGGGTCAGGCAGTATGATGATCGTTATCTATGTACTCTTAGAGATACAGTTCGGCACGGAGGTGCCAAGCGGGTCACAGTGGATGATGAGGGAGTTCTGAGGATGCAGGGTTCGTATTTGTGTGCCTGATATTGATGGCATTCGTGAGTTGATTCTTTAGGAGGCCCATAGCTCTCGGTATTCCATCCATCCGGGCATCGCAAAGATGTACCAGGACTTGCGGAAGCACTATTGGTGGTGGAGGATGAGGAAGGATATTGTAGCTTATGTAGCTCGGTGTTTGAACTGTCAGCAGGTTAAGTACGAGCACCATAGACCCGGTGGTTTGATGCAGCAGATTCGGCTTCCCGTGTGGAAGTGGGAGCGTACCACCATGGACTTTGTAGTTGGACTCCCACGGACTCAAAGGATGTTTGATGCAGTATGGGTCGTTGTGGATAGGCTGACCAAGTCAGCGCACTTCATCCCAGTATCAGTTTCGTATTCAGCAGAGAAGTTGGCAAGGATCTATATGAGAGAGATTGTTAGACTGCATGGTGTGCCCATATCCATTATATCAGACCGAGGTACTTAGTTTACCCCCCATTTCTGGAGAGTATTTCAGCGAGAGTTGGGCACACAGATTGATTTGAGCACAGCATTTCATCCTCAGACAGACGGACAGTCCGAGCGTACTATTCATATTTTGGAGGATATGTTGCGAGCCTGTGTCATTGACTTTGGTGGTTCATGGGACCAGTTCTTGCCTTTAGCTGAGTTTGCCGACAACAACAACTATCAGTCGAGCATTCAGATGGCTCTGTATGAGGCGTTGTATGGTAGGCGGTGTCGGTCTCTAGTCGGATGGTTTGAGCCGGGAGAGGCTAGATTGTTGGGTTCTGAGTTAGTCCAGGATGCCTTGGACAAGGTGAAGATCATTCAGGATAGACTTCGTACAGCTCAGTCCAGGCAGAAGAGTTATGAGGATCGCAGAGTTCGATAT
>ML373329.1:70133-138221 GCA_005239525.1 Nicotiana knightiana | reverse complement strand
ATTTCTTCGGGTGTCGCCCATGAAGGGCATGATGAGGTTCGGGAAGAAGGGAAAGTTGAGCCCTAGGTACATTGGTCCATTTGAGATTCTGGATAAGGTAGGAGAGGTGGCCTACAGACTTGCCTTGCCACCTAGTTTGTCAGTCGTGCATCCGGTATTTCACGTATCTATGCTCCGGAGATATATTGCGGATCCATCTCATGTACTTGACTTCAGTGGTGTCTAGTTGGACAAGGATTTGTCTTATGAGGAGGAGTCGGTAGCCATATTAGACCGGCAGGTGCGACGGTTGAGATCGAAGAATTATCCTTCGGTTCGTGTTCAATGGAGAGGTCGGCCTGTTGAGGCAGCTACTTAGGAGTCCGAGTCCGATATGTGGAGCCGATATCCCCACATTTTCCCCGATTCAGGTGTCTTTCCATGTCTGTTCGAGGACGAACGTTTGTTTTAGAGGTGGAGATTGTGATAACCTAAAAGGTCATCCTGTGTAAATTTAGCCAAAACTGTATTTCGAGGCCCCAAAAGCCTCTGTTAATCTCACCTCGATGTGTGTGTATATCTCGGGCGCGTAGCCGGGAATCCTTTATGTGAAAATGTGTTAAACAGTTGAATTTATGATAATTAATTGAATAAAGTTGACTTTGGTCAACATTTTTGGTAAACGGACCCGGGCCTGTGATTTGACGGTCCCATAGGGTCCGTAGGAAAATATGGGACCTGGGCGTATGCCCGAAATCGAATTCCGAGGTCCCACGTCCGAGAAATGAATTTTTAAAGAAAATTATTTTCTGAAAATAATAAAGACTTTTTGAAAATGAACTTTGATGTGAAACCCGTGTTATCGGGCCCGTATTATGATTTCGGAGCCCGGAACAGGTTCAATATATATTATATGAGTTATCTGTAAAATTTCGTAAGAAACGATCTTGGTTTGACGTGTTTCGGATCAAAAATGGAAAAGTTGATAGTTTATGAAGTTTGAGAAAATTCTATGAATTTTGGAGTTTAATTCATTGTTTTTGATGTTATTTTGGTGATTTAATTACTTGAATAAGTCTGTAGGATGTTTATGAGGTTGTGTGGATAATTGGTCTTGAGCCCCGAGGGCTCGGGTGAGTTTCGAGTGCGTATCGGAGTGCAAAAAGTTAGAAAAATCTGGTGTTTTAGTGCATTTTCTGGTGTTCAGGGAATTACCCTATGCGAACGCACTCAAGGGGGTGCGAACGCACAGGGTAAAAGTGGGGTCAGGGGCAGGGTTCAAAACACTCTATGCGAACGCACCATACTAGGTGTGAACTCGGAGGGGTAGTGGGGGTAGGCAGTGCGAACGCAGAGGCTTGGGTGCGAACGCACAGAGCTTAATGTGGGCCTAGGGGCTGGGTAGCATTGTCTTGTGCGATCGCGTATAGTATTTTGCAATCGCGGAGCTTAGGGGACCCATACACTGTGCGATCGCAACCCCCCTTCCGCGATCGCACAGGTATAATTCGCCCAGCTATTTTTAAAAGCCAAAAACAGAATACCCATTACGGGATTTTCATATTTTTCACCATCTTCCTCTTCTCCAAACCCCATAGACGATTTCCAAGCCATTCTTCCACCATAACCACTTGGGTAAGTAATCCTAACTCTAATTTCTTCCATTGTCTTCATCAATCACTGAATTCTAGGCCTAAAAACATGAAATTAAAGGGTAGAAGCTGGGGTTTTGGGTAAAGTTAGGGCTTTTCCAATTTTTGGTAACTCAACCTCGTTTTGGGGTCGGATTTCAAAACAAATTATATATTCGGGCTCGTGGGGGAATAGGTGATCGGATTTTGGTCTGAACCTCGGGTTTGGACCAAGCGGGCCCAGGGTCGAATTTTGGTTTTTTTGGAAGAATGATGGGAAGTGTATATTAGACTTTGGGATTGAATTATTGAGTCATTATTAATATTATTGAGTCGGTTATTCTTACATAATATCGTTTCGGAGTTGGATTCGAGAGGGAAAACAGTGCTAGAGGCTTGATTTGCTTTTCTGGAGCCGAGGTAAGTGTTTGGCCTAACTTTAGTGAGGGAATAGGTGTTGATTCGTATGTGCTACTTGTATTATCATGTTCAATGTATATGTGAGGTGACGAGTACCTATGCATTATTTGTCAAGCATGCCCGTGAGTCTAATTGGTGAATTACCTGTTACTCTTCCGATATTTATTATGCTTTGAAGTGGTTTCCTTTATAAAGTTGTTGAATTGCTGAGAATATCTATTTAAGTACTTGTGATATGATACTTCAATCGAGAACTCAATTCATTACGTTATGTACTTGTAAGAGATTGGTTATAGCTGAGTCCCTTGCCGGGCATTGTTATTATTTTGGTTGATGTCTTCCCCTTGCTGGGTGGTTTTTGAAGTGACTTTCATATTGTTGAATTCCTTGCCAAGTTGTTATTTGTTTGCTGATTTGGGTGAGGAAGAGTGTAAATCACGAAGGGTGATGCCTTGTATTCATCTCATTCATGTCATATATTGCATAGTGAGGATGAGAGTAAAAGCATGAAGGGTAATGTCATGCCATGATTTACATTGCTTTTATCTACACATTGCATAGGGAGGAAGAGAGTAAAAGCACGAAGGGTGATGTCGTGCCATTATTTATATTGCTTTCGTTTATAATACATTGCATTGTGAGGACGAGTGTAAAAGCACGAAGGGTGATGCCGTGCCATTATTTATATTGCTTTCATTTACTCATTGCATTGTGAGGATGAGGTAAAAGCACGAAGGGTGATGCCGTGTACATTTTGTTTGAGTTATTATTTCCTGTTGTCTTGTTTCGTTTGAAGTATCGTTTGTTCAGTTATTCGTATTTTCTTCTCACTTGTTACCCCATTACTTGTACCCATATTACCGTGCTTAATTGCTTATTCCTTGCTACCTTCTTTGGTATATATTATAGAACTGTGCAGGTAAATTGTTGTTGTCGTGTCTAGCCTCGTCACTACTTCGCCGAGGTTAGGCTCGGCACTTACTCAGTACATGGGGTCGGTTGTACTGATGCTACACCTGCACTTCTTTATGTTGTGCAGATTACGCAGCCAGACCCGGCGGACATCGTTAAAGGGAGTATCCTTCAGTCCATTTCACACGACACCAAGGTAGTTCCGCAGGCGTTCGTGGATCTCAGCGTCACTGTCTATCTTTCATTATGTCATCTATGTATTTCCAGACAGATATATCATTTTATTTCAAATTGTTGTCTTTAGCTAAATCTTAGACTGGTTCGTGAGGTTGTGACTCCATTTCTGGGTTTGTACTTAAAGGGATTTATTCGTTATTGGCTATTGTTATTTAGATTTTGTTAAGCTTCCGCATTTTATCTCAATTATCTAGCCAGTGTTTATTACTTTCACTTGTTAATAAATCAATTCAGTTAACACGTTGGCTTGTCTAGCGGGTGCAACGTTAGGCGCCATCATGGCCTGAAGGTGAGATTTCGTGTCGTGATAGTTTCGAAATCCGACCTCAATTCGAGGTAAAGATTCGATTTTTATAAAATTCCCTAATTCTACCCAAACCCTCAATTTTTACCATGAAAATTCTTAGTTTTTTATTTAAAAGTGATGAAAAACAATGAGTAATTGAAAGAGTAAAGTTTAGAATTGATTACCTATGACTTGGGGATGATATTTGGTGTTGAAATTCGTTCCTAGGGCTGTGGGGTTCGAAAATTTGAAGAAGAAGAAGTCTGCCTGTTTTATATATATTTTTCTGCCAGCTATTCTGCCTCGTTTTTCGTGCCAATTGATCCCAAAAATTTTATGTCTCCAATGGATTCCTTGGAAAATTCTAGTCAATTTAGGATTTTGAATCAATCAATTTGACCTTATAATGAAGAAGATATGTAGGTTTTAATATTTGCAAATAGTATAGATTTTTAATACGCCGTCAGTGGCAATTTCGTAATTAACTTGAAAAAACTGGCAACCTTAGTAAAATGACCATAAAATCCTCATACGATGTCCAAATTCGATGATTCTTTTTTGCTACGGGTCCATAATTACGATACGGATCTAATACTTTATTCAAAACAGAAATCAGATCTCATATTTGTTCAATATGATATCATTGATGCTTGAAGAAATAACGTCGAAGCATAAGAAAGAACGAGCACAACACAACCCAAACCTATTTGAAACTCATCCGAGCCCTCGGGGCTCTAAACCAAACATGCACGCAAATCTAAAAGTATCATACGGACTTGCTCGTGCGATCAAATCATGGAAATAACATGTAAAACTATGAATTAAACCTCAAAACTCATTATTTTTCTCATAAAAGCTTTCCGGTTTCACGCCCGGACTGTGCACGCAAATCGAGGTATTTAAAATTAACCTTTTTAGGGCTATTATGCCTAGAACAGAGTCTAATTTCACAGAATGACCCCTTGGATCATCACACTTTCAACAGCTTCAACCATCTCCTCTGCCTCAAATTCAACTCTTTCTGCTTGAACAAATATTGCAAACTCTTATGATCCGTGAACACCTCACATGACACGCCAAACAGATAATGCCTCCAAATCTTCAGCGCGTGGACAATGGTTGCTAAATCCAAGTCATGAACTGGATAATTCTTCTCATGGATCTTCAACTGACGTGAATCATATGCAATAACCTTGCCATCCTGCATCAACACTGCACCAAGTTCAACCCGAGATGCATCACAATACACAGTATATGGCCCTGAACCTGTGGGCAAAACCAACACGGGTGTCGTAGTCAAAGCTGTCTTGAGCCTCTGGAAGCTCGCCTCACACTCCTCTGACCACCGGAACTGGGCACCCTTCTGAGTCAACCTGGTCATCGGGGCTGCAATAGATGAAAACCCCTCCAAAAATCGACGGTAATAGCCCGCCCAACCCAAGAAAATCCGGATCTCTGTAGCTGATGTGGGTCTAGGACAATCCTTGACCGCTGAAATTGTCACGACCCAAAATCCCTAAGGTCGTGATGGCGCCGGACATCATTATCAGGAAAGCCGATCATTAATTAATTGAAATAATTTCCGGTTACACATTTATGAAAAACATTTCCTTGCACTTTATTACATATTAACTAAATAAAAATCTGTTAAGTAAAACAATAGTTTAAAATATTACACTTTAGCAAATATATCCCAACACATCCCAGAACCCGGTGTCACAAGTACATGAGAAATTTCTAAGAATTTATACAATCATCACAAGCCTATCCGAAATACAAATTGGACTAGGAAGTTTAAAAATGAAAGTAAATACAATACGAGGGGGACTCTGTCAGCTGCGGATCGGCTCCGGATGATGCAGCTCGCCTAAATCTCTGAATCCTCCACATTGCTATGAAAGTACCTGTGAAATAAAATGCACAACAAGTGTAGCATCAGTACAAAAACAACGTGTACTCTGTAAGTCGCACGCCTAACCTCAGAGAGGTAGTGACGAGAGGTCAAATTAGACACTTGCTAAAAGTCAATTTAGAATATTCAAGTATGACACTAAGCATGAATATCATAGGCAATTTATTAAAATCAGGAATAATTATTATCAACTCTTTCCACATTTAACACTTTAATTCTTCGTCATATTAATAACAATTAATCATCATGGGTGATTTAATCAAATAACAATTTAATCAACGGGAAGGAACAACTTCTTCCAAAAATCTTTAATAACTTTAAATCTTTGTCATTTCAGTTGACTACTTAAAATTTCAGGCCAGTAATCAGGCACAAATCATAACAACTACGCAGTAAATATCATGCGCAAGTAATGCCGAGGGTCGAACAGCGCGGACCAACAATAATAAACTGTCCACTGCCAAGGGTCGAACGGCTCGAACCATAGATGAATTTATCTGCCCCGATCACGAATCGATCATGCGACGCGGTTATACATACAAATAATAAGGCTAGCCTGCTCGCGAATCATACTTGAGACTCAGGTGCTCATATGTACACATATCCACATAGTAAATCGGTATTTTTATCAAGAAAGAAGTTTTTCTCAGGAAAGTGGTAAAATTCTTCTAAAGGAACATGTAATATGGCTTTTAAATCTTTGTTTTGAAACTCATTTGCTAAGTTTTAATAATATTCCATAATATAACCCTACCAGGTATACAACTATCCACTGAGGAATCAATTCTCTTTCTAGATGATTAAGAAAATGAACTCTAGTCTTCTTCTAATATTCAATTATGATTTCGATTATATTAGCAGTTTAATATTTCAGGCAGGATTACAGGTACCACACGTAAGACATGCTAGTGGGTCCTAGACTACCCGGACATGGCATAATAGTAGCTACGCACGGACTCCCGTCACCTCGTGCATACGTAGCCCCCGAAGATAATAACACATACTTAATTAATTCACCTAGGGGGACAATTCCCCCTCACAAAGTTAGAAAGGAGACTTACCTCGCTCCGAAATTCCATAACCGGCATTCAAGCCCTTCCGATGACTCAAATCGTTGCACGACGATCCAAAACTATCCAAATAACGACAAACCAATGAAAATATATTCTAATATTTGCAAAAAATTCTGAATTATATAATTTCCCAACTCTGCTCAGTGAAATGACCAAACTGCCCTCGGGCCCACGTGCCCGGAATCCGAAATTTCTCGAAGATATATTCTACCCATAGCTCCACTAGTTCAAATATACAATTTACTCTAAATTCCATGCTCAAATTCGTGGTTAAAATCCAAATTACCATTTTCTAGGTTTTTTCAATATTTTCCAAATTTTCCCAACAATTTTCATGTATAATTCCATGTAATAACCTTGTATTTAACTTAGAAACATGAAGGAATTACTTACCTAGTGATGCTTGGTGAAAAACCCCTCTTGAAGCTCCTCAAAGTCGACCAAACCAAAGAAGAAATGGCCAAAAACCCGTTTTTAAAACACTACCCTGCCCAGTTCTGACCCCTCTATGCGATCGCATGAAAGCCTATGCGATCACACAGGCCAAACCTTCTGCCTCCTCAATTCCTCTTGTGCGTTCGCACAGGCCAAGCCCCAAAAGCCCCCAAGCACACCCTTGTGCGATTGCACCACAACCCCTGCGGTCGCACAGGGCAATTCCCTGCAGCCTCAATTTTTCCTACTGTGCGATCGCACAACTACCACTGCGATCGCACAAGACAAAATTCCAGCCCCTCAAATTCCTTCTCCACGATCGCACACTATGGGCAGCGATCGCATAGCTTACCGTGACACCAGCAAACAGCAGCAGCAGATAGGGGAAAAATAGCCTGAAACACACCTGAGGCACCCGGGACCCCGTCCAATAACGCGACTCAGTCCCATAACATCCCACGAACTTGTTCGAGGCTTCAAATCACATCAAATAAGTCGAAATCACGAATCGCACCAAAATTCAAAGTTTATAAACTTTGAAATTTCAAACCTCCACATTCGATGCCGAAACCTATCAAATCACGTCCGATTGACCTCAAATTTTGCACACAAGTCATATTCGACATTACGGAACTATTCCAACTTCCAGAATCGCATTCTGACCTCGATATCAAAAGTTACTCTTCCGATCGGATTTCTCGAAAACCTTCAAATTTCTATCTTTAGCCAAATGACTTCAAAATGACCTACGAACATCCACATTCACTTTCGATCGCGCTCCCAACTCCAAAATCACCATACAGAGCTATTCCCAGACTCGGAATCCCAAACAGACATCAACATCATTGAAATGCACTTCAAGCCAAACTTAGGAAATTTCTTCAAAAATGCTAACTTCCACAATATACGCCGAAACACTCCCGGATTATCCAAAACCCAATACGGACATACGCCCAAGTCTGAAATCATCATACGAACCTGCTGGAACCTTCAAATCCTGATTGGGAGGTCATTTACTCAAAATTCCAATCTTAGTTGATTCTTCCAACTTAAGGCTTCTAAAATGAGAATTTTCTTTCCAAATCAACTCTAAACTTTCCGAAATTCAATTCTGACCACACCTACAAGTCATAATACTTGAAATGCAGTTGCTCACGACTTCAAACCGCTGAACGATGTGCTAGAGCTCAAAAAGACCGGTCGGGTCGTTATAGAAATCTTCTTAGGATCCACCTGAATACCCTCCGCTGATACAACATGACCCAGGAATGCAACTGAACTCAACCAAAACTCACATTTCGAAAACTTAGCATATAACTGACTGTCCTTCAGAGTCTGGAGAATGACTCGAAGGTGTTTCTCATGCTCCTCCCGGCTGCGGGAATAAATCAGAATATCATCAATGAAGACAATCACTATGGAATCCAAATAAGGCCCGAAAACTCGGTTCATCAAGTCTATGAAAGTTGTTGGGGCATTTGTCAACCCGAATGACATCACTAAGAACTCATAATGCCCGTACCGATTGCGAAAAGATGTCTTAGGGACATCAGATGCCCTAATCCTCAACTGATGGTAGCCAGATCTCAAATCAATCTTCGAAAATACCTTGGCACCCTGAAGTTGATCAAACAAATCATCGATCCTCGGCAACGGATACTTATTCTTGATGGTAACCTTGTTCAACTGCCGATAATCTATGCACATCCTCATCGACCCATCTTTCTTCTTAACAAACAACACCGGCGCACCCCAAGGCGAGACACTAGGCCTAATAAAGTCTTTATCAAGCAAGTCCTGCAACTGTTCTTTCAACTCCTTCAACTCTGGCGGGGCCATACGATATGGCGAAATAGAAATGGGTTGAGTGCTCGGAGCCAAATCAATGCAAAAGTCAATATCCCTGTTGGGTGGCATACCCGGCAGGTCTGTAGGAAACACCTCTAGAAACTCACGTACAATGGGCACAGACTCCATAGAAGGAACCTCGCACTAGAATCACAGTCATAGGCCAAATAGGCCAAACACCCTTTCTCGACCATACGTCGAGCCTTCATATATTAGATAACCATGCTGGAAGAATGACCAGGAGTCCCTCTCCACTCCAGTCGAGGCAACCCGGGCAATGCTAAGGTCACGGTCTTGGCATAACAGTCCAAGATGGCATGATTAGGCGACAACCAATCCATCCCCAAAATCTACCATATCAAGGAGTAGAAGATCTACACTGGTCTCAAGACCACCAATAACCACTACACACGAACGGTAGACGCGATCTACCACAATAGAATCACCCGCCGGTGTAGACACATATGCGGGAGTACTCAGAGAATCACGAGGCATAACCAAATAAGGAGCAAAATAAGATGACACATAGGAATATGTGGACCCTAGATCAAATAAAACTGAAGCATCCCTGCTGCAAACTGAAACCATACCTCTGATAACCGCATCGGAGGCCTCAGCCTCAGATCTGGCTGGAATAGCATAACATCGGGGCTGGTCCTTATCAATCTGAACTACATCCCTGGGACGGCCTCCTGCTGGCTGACCTCTACCTCTAGCGGCATGGCCTCCACCTCTAACTGCCTGACCTCCACCTCTAACACCTCGACCCCTACCTCTGGCTGGCTGAGTGGGTGGTGGAACACCTGGTGCGGGAACCATGGCACGAGAACCCTGGTGCTGAGAACTGCTCGAGGCTCGAGGTCAAAATCTAGCAATGTGCCTCGGACCACCACAAGTATAACAAGATCTCGGCTGCTGAGACTGCTGGCCTTGAAACTGACCCTGACGACCTGAGTAACCACCTTGAAAAATCTGGAGCGGCAGTGCACTGATAGGAGCTGGTGGTGCACTGTAGGGCAACTGATCAGAATACTGCATGTGGGAACCACGGCCACTTGGAGCACTATGAGAAACCTGAAGTGCTGACTGAAACGGCCTAGGAGGATGGCCCCTACCAAAAGAATCCCTGCCTCCAGATGAGACACCACTGAACCAGCCAAAATGACGAGGCCTCTTGTCAGACCCCTGATCACTCCCCTGTGATAGAACCATCTCGACTCGTCTGGCCACATTGGTTGCATCCTGAAAGGAATTATCACTCCCTGCCTCTCTAGCCATCTGCAATCTGCAATCTGATCGGCTGAGCTAGTCCTCAATAAACCTCCTCACCCTCTCTCGATCGGTAGGAAGTATCATAATAGCATGACGGGCCAAGGTAATGAATCTGGTCTCATACTGAGTGATGATCATAGAACCCTGCCGGAGACGCTCAAACTGCCTCCGATAATCCTCTCTCTGAGTGATAGGGAGAAACTTCCCCATAAAAAAATCGGAGAACTGGGCCTAAGTCAAAGGCGGTGATCCAGCTGGACTAGCCAAACAATAACCTCTCCACCAGGTCTTTGGGGGACCTGAATGACGAAAAGTAGCAAAGTCGACCACATTGGTCTCCACTATCCCCATGTTCCGTAGAACCTCGTGGCAGCTATCCAAGTAGTCCTGGGGATCCTCTGAAGATGCGCCCTTATAAGTAGTAGTGAACAGCTTGGTGAACCGGTCCAACCTCCACAAAGCATCAGCAGACATAGTTGCTCCATCACTGGTCTGAGCCATAATACCCGGCTGAACTGCCTCAGTTGTCTGAGGTGCTGGAGTCTGGAACTGAGAAGCCAACTGCTCTAGAGCATGAGTAATGGGAGTCTGGGATCCTCCCCCGGCCTGAGAGACGGCTGGTGCATTAGGAAGTAAACCTGCCTGAGCAACGCTATCCATAAGGCCCACTAGACGGACCAGAGCATCTTGGAGTACCGGGGTGGCAATGAACCCCTCGGGAACCTGAGTTGGTCCAACCGGGACTGTCTGGGCAGGAACCTCATCAGCAAACTCTACATGAGGCTCCGCCACTAGGGCTGCTGCTCTAGGCTGAGCTATGGCCCTGCCTCGGCCTCTAGCACGGCTTTGGCCTCGGCCTCGGCCCCTCGTAGGACCTGCAACTGGTGACTCGGGTTGCTGATCAGTGGATGAAGAAGCATGTGTTCTTGCCATCTGCGAGAGAATAGAGTAAAAATTCAATTAGTGTTGAGAAATCAAATCGCACGACAAAGAAGAATAGATGTAAAGTCATTCCTAAACTCTGTAGCCTCTGGGGGATAAGCACAGACGTCTCCGTACCGATCTCTCAGACTCTACTAAGCTTGTCCGTGAATTGTGAGACCTAAGCAACCTAGTGCTCTGATACCAACTTGTCACGACCCGAATTTCCCACCGTCGGGACCGTCATGGCGCCTACATTGAACCCGCTAGGCAAGCCAACGTTAATGTTTATTTACCTCATTCATTTATTTTTAACGAATAACATGTGATGTACAAATCAGCGGAAATAAAAATGCGAAATAAAACAAAGTCTAACAACTTGATTATATGCCATTATGAAATTCATAATACTAAACTCAGAATTTGGTGTCACAACTTCACGGACGGTCTATGAATACTACATTTAAAGGTCTGAACAAAATAAATACATTTGTCTCAGAATAAAGAAGAACAAAATGGAAATAGAGTAGGATGGGACACCAAGGCATGCGGACGCCTGCAGGACTACCTCGGAATCTCCAAATGGATGAAGGCAGCCTCCTCACTTTACGGTTCATAGGGTCCTGAACCGGGATCTGCACAAAAATGTAGAGTGTAGCATCAGTACAACCGACCCCATGTACCGAGTAAGTGTCGAGCCTAACCTCGGCGAAATAGTGACGAGGCTAGTACACGACAACCAATTAAACCTGTGCAGTTTAATCATACACGGAGAAAATAATAACAACAAGAAATAAGCAGCTAAATATAAAGAAAGGGGAACATGTTGAGGGGAGGAAATATCAAATTATGGAAATAACGAAGTAAATCAACAAATTAGATATCAATTTAAACAACAGAAGTAACAGCACAAAAACAAGTGCACGGTATCACCCTTCGTGCTTTTACACTCATCCTCACCAAATAATAAATAGAATGCACGACATCACCCTTCGTGCTTTCACTCTCATCCTCACTAAATAATAAATAGAATGCACGGCATCACCCTTCGTGCTTTTACTCTCATCCTCACAATATATCAATAGAAACGGCACGGCATCACCCTTCGTGCTTTTAAATTCATAACATGGCACGGCATCACCCTTCGTGCTTTTACTCTCATCCTCACTATATTATACACGGCATCACCCTTCGTGCTTTACACTCTTCCTCACCCAAACAAATCAATAACAACAATCCAGCAAGGAAATCAACAATATAAAATAATAATAAGAACCATAACGTCCCGGCAAGGGAGCCAACAGTAGAATCAATATCATCCCGGCAAGAGAAACAGCTATAACCAATCTTACCTAGTTATTCAATTTCACGAAATAATTCTCAACTTGAACCAATACTCGACAATGATAAATACCAAGGAAAATTCTACCAACATGAATAATCATCAAATTAAACTCGAGTAATGTTTAATGAAAAATCACATAAATTTCAATATTCGATTCACGGGCATGCTTGACACCAATGTATAGATACTCGTCACCACACCTATACGTTGAACATATCAATAACACGTAGTAAATAAGACACAATACCTATTCCCTCAAGATAAGGTTAAGCCAAACACTTACCTCAAATTCCACGACCAAACTCAAGCCTCAATTACTGCTTTCCCTTTAGAATTCANACCATGAATTAAACCTCAAAACTCATCATTTTCCTCCAAAACACTTAAAGTTCATAACTTTTCAACCGGATGTCCGAATCACGTCAAATAAACTCCGTTTTTCACCAAATTTCACAGTTAACCTTTAAATACTATAACAAATCTGTACTGGGCTTCGGAACCAAAATACGGGCCCGATACCAATAGTTTCAAACATTAATTCTTTTCTTTATTTCATTAATATTTTCAGCAAAATAATTTCTTTCAAAAATTGATTTCTAAGGCTTGGGGCCTCGGAATTCATTTCCGGGCATACGCCCGAGTCCCATATTTTACTGCGGACCTCCCGGGATCATCGGAACACAGATCTGGGTCCGTTTACTCAAAATATTGACCAAAGTTAACTATAATCAAATTTAAATTCTAGAAATCACTATTTCTCATATTTTCACATAAAAGCTTTCCGGTTTCACGCCCGGACTGTGCACGTAAAATGAGGTATTTAAAATTAGTCTTTTTATGTCTATTAACCATAGAGTGGAGTCTAAATTCATAAAATGACCCCTTGGGTCATCACAATCTCCACCTCTAAAACAAACGTTCGTCCTCGAACGGACATAGAAAATTACTTGAATTGGCGAACAATTGTGGATATCTACTCTACATGTCCGACTCGGACTCCCAAGTAGCTGCCTCAATGGGCTGGCCTCTCCACTGCACTCGAACTGAAGGATAACTCTTAGATCTCAACTGACGAACCTGCCAGTCTAAAATGGCTACCGGCTCCTCCTCATAAGTCAAATCTTTGTCCAATTGGACAGAGCTGAAATCTAACACGTGGGACGGGTCACCATGATATTTCCGGAGCATAGACACGTGGAATACCGGATGAACTGAGGATAACCCTGGAGGCAATGCAAGTCTATAGGCTACCTCCCTCACTCTATCAAGAATCTCAATAAGCCTGATATACCCAGGGCTCAACTTACCCTTCTTCCCAAATATCATAACACCCTTCATGGGCGACACACGAAGCAATACTCTCTCTCCAACCATGAATTTCACATTACGATTGACATAACTCTTTTGCCTAGACTGAGCTTCACAAAGTCTCTCTTGAATAATCTTTACCTTATCTAAGGCCTCCTGAACTAAGTCTATACCCAACAACTGAGCCTCTCCCGGCTCAAACCATTCAACTGGCGATCTGTACCGTCTACCATATAACGCCTCATAAGGAGCCATCTAAATGCTTGACTGATAACTATTATTATAAGAAAACTCTGCTAACGGCAAGAACTGATCCCACGAACCTCCAAAGTCAATAACACAAGCGCGGAGCATATCCTCCAATATTTGAATGGTACGCTCAGACTGCCCGTCAGTCTGAGGGTGAAATGTTGTACTCAACTCCACTCGGGTACCCAACTCACGCTGAACTGCCCTGCAAAAGTGCAATATAAACTGCGTACCCCGATCAAAAATGATAGACACGGGCACACCATGAAGGCGAACAATCTCCCGGATATATAACTCAGCCAACCGCTCTGAAGTATAAGTACTTGCCACAGGAATGAAATGTGCTGATTTAGTCATCCTTTCTACAATAACCCAAACTGCGTCAAATTTCCTCTAAGTCAGTGGGAGCCCAACAACGAAGTCCATAGTGATACGCTCCCACTTCCACTCAGGAATATCTATCTACTGAAGCAAACCACCAGGTATATGATGTTCATACTTTACCTGCTGACAATTTAAGCAACGAGCCACATACGCAACAATGTCCTTCTTCATTCTTCTCTACCAATAATGCATCCTCAAGTCTTGGTACATTTTGGTTGCACCTAGATGAATCGAATACTTGTAATTGTGAGCCTTCTCAAGGATCAACTCAGGAAGGCCATCAACATTAGGCACACATAAACGACCTTGCATCCTCAAAACACCATCATCTCCAACTATAACCTGCTTGGCATCACCGTGCCGAACCGTGTCCTTAAGGACCACCAAATGTGGGTCATCATCCTGCCGCTCCCGGATACGATCAATTAGAGAAGATTGAGTGATTGTACAAGCTAGAACGCTGCTGGGCGAAATATCCAACCTCACGAACTGATTAGCCATTGTCTGAATGTCTGAATCTAACGGTATCTCACCAACTGGATACACAAGGCTGCCCATACTTACCACCTTTCTACTCAATGCATCGGCCACCACATTGGCCTTCCCTGGGTGATACAATATGGTGACAACATAATCTTTTAATAACTCTAACCATCTCCGCTGCCTCAAATTTAGATCTTCCTGCTTGAATAATTACTGGAGACTACGATGGTCAGTAAAAACCTCACACAGCACGCCATAAAGATAGTGCCTCCAAATTTTCATGCATGAACAATGGCTGCCAACTCTAAGTCATGAACGGGATAATTCTTCCCATGGACCTTCAGTTGTCGAGACGCATATGCAATCACCCTGCCATCCTGCATCAACACTGCTCCAAGGTCAACTCGGTAAGCATCACAATACACCATGAAAGAACCCAAATCTGATGGTAACACCAACACCGGTGCTGAAGTCAAAGATGTCTTGAGCTTCTGAAATCTCACCTCGCACTCATCTGACCATTTAAATGGGGCACCTTTCTGAGTCAACTTAGTCATTGGGGCTGCTATGGACGAGAACCCCTCCACAAAACGACGGTGGTAACCCGCCAAACCCAAGAAACTCCTAATCTCCGTAGTTGTAGTGGGTCTAGGCCAGTCCCTGAATGCCTCTATCTTCTTAGGATCAACCTAAATACCCTCAGCTGATACAATATGACCCAAAAAGGCTACTGAATCTAACCAGTGTCGTGCCCCCTCTTTCCTCACGGAGATCGGGTTTATGACATTCGGTTGGGACAACTCTTTCCTTTTAGGAAAGGGGTTTGTATTTTTTAGAGTCGCCACCTAACGATTTTTAAAGGTGCGTTAGGACACCAAAGAGGTTCATTTACAACTACATTGTTAACCAGAGATAGGGTAAGGGCTTAAAATTATCCTAAGGGGGAGGTGTTAGACACCCCTCAGGATCCACAAGTGTGGTTCCCGGCCAAATAGCTTTTGTGAATTTGTACGGCTTAGAAAACAAACAAATAAAGGATCAAATAAGAGGGGATTTAAGTCTTAAGCATGCAGATGTTTGAAAAAATAGTAAAGAAGGTTAAATTTTGAAAGGATTACGATCTAAGCATGTAAAGGGTATCCTAGGTTTATAATAATATGGATCACATCGTACAATATCCGGTAATCACTCCTCAAAGAGGGGCTACACGTGGTATTAGCGTACCGGTCATCATATCCATAATCTACCCTTTCCCACTCCGTGAAAGTAATTAAATCGAGTGTTGGTCTCGACCTCTATTGCATGATATTACTCGTCCCTTCTTATCAGTCCCGGAGGAATTTAGGACTTCTATCCTATAAGGGATGTTCTAGGCAGACCCTCAGGTTTGAAGGAAAAATACTAAGGCGACAGATAAGAACATGTAGGACTGCAATTAGGGGAAAACATAGAAAAGCATAGAAAAGGCACAAGTACCTCCACACATAGTACACATAAACATCATGACTCATACACAGTTAAGGTCCAGATTTAGGTTCAGATCCTAAGCATAGTATCTAAGTGATAACACAAAGACAGATTTATTGCATAACTTAGAGAGGAAGTCTTAATCAGGCTTGCCTACTGGTTTTTATCCTGTTGATAATTAAGCAGCATACATAAATAAACATATTTCCAGTTTTAACAACTTTAATTACCTAAGGCTTTCCTAGGCGTAGGACAATGCTCAGTAATTACCCAGATTATTAAAGGAACTGTTTGAGTTGTTTTGCCTAAACATGATGTACTTAGGTGTTGCATCAAATGCAGAATTATCACTAGCTGTTTAGAGACATGGTAAAACAGTTTTAAGTCATTTTCCATGTGTTGGTAATTAGGCGGAGAATGAGTCCTAAAACATGATATCTAATATGCACATATGGAGATGCAAAATGGGTTGTATGCAGAATTCCTAGGCAGGATTTGCTAAATGCATAAAGTTAAAGTATTGAACATGCTTTCAGAATATGGGAGTGAACTGTTTATTATCGCGTTGTTATCCTAGGCAGAATTTCTAAATGTACATGGCAGCATATAACATAATGGTAAAGTACTAGTTATTAGCATATTTTAACACAGAATTTTGCTAAGTGATATAAGGATGCATATGTTGAAACAGTAGACATGGGACCTAAAGGGGCATGATTTCTAATGCATGCATGCTTTGCACACGTTGATCCTAAACATGATTTCTATTGCGCAAATAAGGAATGTAAACCTAATAGCATGGTTTCTACCCTTTAATATTTATAACATGCAGAACTACCCTTTTCCCCTTTTCACTGTCCATCCTCAAAGAGTTGTTTACAACAATTATTACAGGCCATTTGCATGAATTACACAACTGAATAAAGAAAATAAGAAGTTATACTATAGGGAGCCTACAGATAGGCCCAAAATCTCCAGAATTTCTGAATGCCACTGATGTTTCACAGCCTTTCATATAATCCGGGTGTGTCAGAGTTCCCTAAGGATCTCAAAGGATCCCGGGCAGTGCTTACACCCAGATTTCCATAAGCAGATTTGAGTAAGTGCAGTGTGGAATGGCCAGCCTCTATGTGTCAAAGTTCAGAGGAAGCTCAAGGGTCCCAAGGTAATGCTCACACAGAGGGGGCAGAACCTAATGTTTAAGAGTATATGTGAGAGTGCTTGACATAGTTTTGAAAGAGTTGAGTTGGAAAACAGTTTGAAAATGAGTAGTTTGCAAGAAGTTTTGGAGAACAGAAGATTTTTCTTTTAGTGAAAAAACAGTTTGAAAGAAAGGGATTAGGACAATCAACAACTCAGAACCACATCAGCATGCATAGTACAAGGAAACAGTCACAAACAGGGAATGAGGGATTGGGGACAAGTAGGCTGCTCATGAAGCAGATTTTCATACAAGTTACTACCAGAGAAATACTAAGGTACCACAGAACTTTAACAACCACAGAACTGTTTTCATAAAGATGTTCAGGCCAGAAACAAACAAAATCAGATTGGGGGTGTGCTAGGGGAGATAACATGCTGAATCAAAGGGATGATAGGATAGCTTAACAATCATACTAGTAAAGTGAAAGTAGACATGCTAATTACAGGGTACACAACAGAACCATAAGTAAAAGCATAGTAGAAATAGAAGGAATTGCAATATTAAAAGAAGCATGTTATTTTTTATGCTTTAAATTAAACTGAAAAACATACCAGTTAAATGAGAGAATAAGTGCAGAGTGAGGAGCAGTAGAGTGAAGAATAGTAGAGTGCAGAGCAGTAGAGTGTATAGTTGCTCAGTCTTGGCTTGCAGCCGACTGAGAATAGCAAGTCAACAGCAAGAATAACAAGAGAGAATGTATATGTGTGTGAGAGAGTTCAGAACAGTGTATTGTTTGTGTGTTTTGCTAATGAGAGAGTAGAGTATATATAGTTTTGAAAATAGGCAGAAAATAAGGTAACAAATAAAGGTTTAGCATAATTATGGAAGTAATCACAATTAGAGTCCAATTAATACAAGTACTCCCTTCAATCAAGGAATCACAGCTCAAACGGATACCAACAGGGATAATCAAGGAAAGAAAATTAGTTGAGAAAGATTGATTTTACCATATAAGGGAGAGTAAAAGTATAGAGCATATGATTGAGTCTAGGTACAGAATATACCAATTAAGGAAAGTGTATATGAACTAATTGACAACATGTTTATTCGTAGAAATAAGGCAAGAGATAATTCTGGAATTCAATAAGAAAATCTCGAGTGAGATTCAAAACACAGGGAATCAGTATCAATCAAGGAAATATCGCACATGTGAGGAAATACTCTAAATCAGTAGGGAATATTGTGTAAAATCAATAAAGTAATAGTCACAGTTATTCAAAGATTCAAAATGGTAAAAACGTTGCTGATTTAAACGGAATAACACATATTAAGCAAAAATCAGAAACCCTATTCACACAATTAGGGATTCATATCAAAACACAACAAATAATTAAAGAACCCAGCACACAATCATGATTTAGGCAAAAGTGACGAGGTATCAGAAACCCTAATAGCAAGCATAGGGCAAAAAAACAAAATCACACAATACTCATGAAGGCAGAGTAGTTATACTAGAACAAGTAAAACAATATTGCAAATAAACTCGGATTCACATATTGAACCAAGAAATTTGGGGCTTTTTATCAAAAATGATCAAACGAAATGGAAAGGCTCAAATAACGTTTAAACATGGTAGAATCATAAAATAATACTAAGAAATTATAAAGAAGACTATTTTGAAAGGGATCTTGAAAAACTTAGTTCGAAAACTGAAAAATTGTTTAGGAACCTGAAGAATCTTTAAAGAAAACATGGAAAGAACTCATAATAGGTATAGATGTGTTACACATCTAAAATAATAGGAAGGTTAAAAGAACTAGGGTTTCGAAGAGAACCCAGAAAAGATAAGAAAGCTTTAAAATGTTACTGGTTTTAACCCAAAGGTCATAGATCTTACTCGAACGGCCGGAGGTGGCCGGAAAATGGCATGAAGAACCATGGGTAGGAGTTGAACCGCTCCAGGTTCTTCTGATGACCTCAAAACGATGACACGCGTTCAAGGAGGAGCCATAAGGCTGGTAGGTGGCGAGACCACCATAGATTCCGGCAGGGAGACGGCCGGAGAAAGGAGGTCAGTAGGTTTAGCAGGTGAAGCATTTAGAGAGAGATGAGAGAGATGGGAGAGTTGAGACGGCTGAGAGTGAACGGGGGAATGAGGGTTTGGGGTAGGTCGTTTAGGATTAATATGGTAAGGTGAGATCTGGGCCGTTGATTTAAATTAATCAACGGCTCAGATCAAAGGGGGATTGGGCCGGGTATATTTGTGAGGATTGGGCTGGGTAGTTGGGCTAGTTTATTGGGTTAGGGGTCCGGATTAATTAGGCTAGGATTAAAATTAAAAGTGGCTAATTGTTAAATACCCATAAAAATAGATAAATAATTTATAAATAGCTAATAATTATAAAAAATGAAATCGATGCTTAATAGAGTAAATTAAAATGATTAATTAGTATTTAAAGCATAAAATGACTAATTGTTGAGTAAAAATAGTATAAAACATATGATTGGGCTATAATTGCAAAGTTATTGCAATCATAGCCAAAGAGTGCCAATTTGGCTAATTTTGAAATAATTTGGTCTTAGTGGGATTAAAAATAATATATTAAGTTGGGAAATGTTTTTGAAATCACTTGTAATGCAATTTTTTAATTGATTATTAGAAATAAAAACACTGGATAAAAATATGGTAAAAATTATAGAAAAATATCAATTGCTATGAAAGAATGTTTTTGAAGGTATATATGCAAGTTAAAAAATAATTTGAGGGAAAATTGGGTATCAACAACCAGAAATCACATTTAGAAAACTTGGCATACAACTGATTATCTCTCAAAGTCCGGAGTGCTATACGGAGGTGCTGCTCATTCTCTTCCCGACTGCGGGAGTATATAAGAATGTCATCAATGAACACGATCACGAAAGAGTCCAGATGGGGCTTGAAAACCCGATTCATCAAATCCATAAAGGCTGCTGGAGCATTAGTCAGCCCAAAAGACATAACCAAAAATTCATAATGCTCATACCTCGTCCGAAAGGCTGTCTTAGGAATATCGGATGCCCTAATCTTCAGATGATGATAGCCTGACTTCAAATCAATTTTTGAAAATACTCTAGCACCCTGAAGCTGATCAAATGGGTCATCAATTCTCGTCAACGGATATTTATTCGTGATAGTAACTTTATTCAATTGCCGGTAATCTACACACATTCTCATCGACCCATCTTTCTTCTTTACAAACAAAATTGGTGCACCCCAAGGCGAGACACTGGGTCTTATGAAACCCTTATCTAGAAAGTCTTGCAACTGTTCTTTTAATTCTTTCAATTCTGGTGGGGCCATTCGATATGGAGGAATAGAAATGGGCTGAATGCCCGGAGCCACATCAATACAGAAATCAATATCCCTGTCGGGTGGCATACCCGACAGTTCTGCAGGGAATACCTCAGGAAACTCACACATGATAGGAACTGACTCTATATAAGAAACCTCGACATCAGAATCACGAATATGAGCCAAATGATCCAAACACCCTTTCTCCACCATGCGGCGAACCTTGGCATATGAAATCACCCGGCTGGGAGAATGACCAGGAGTCCCTTTCCATTCTAATCAAGGCAACCCGGCAATGCTAAAGTAATTATCTTGGCGTGATAGTCTAAGATGGCATAATAGGGCGACAACCAATCCATGCCCAATATAACATCAAAATCAACCATGTCTAGAAGTAAAAGATCCACACTAGTTTCAAGACTTTCTATGACTACCACGCACGAATGGTATACTCGATCTACCATGATAGCATCCCCCACCGGTGTAGAAACATAAACAGGAACACTCAAGCGATTACGGGGCACGTTCAAATACGAGCAAAATAGGATGAAACATACGAGTAAGTAGACCCCGGATCAAACAAAAATGAAGCAGCTCTATCACAAATTGAGATGATACATGTAATAACAGCGTCAGAGGACTCTGCCTCAGGCCTAGCTGTAAATGCATATAGTTGGGGTTGGGCCCAGCCACCCTGAACCACACCTCTAGGAGGACCTCCACCTCTAGCATGCTGACCTCTATCTCTAGCTATCTGTCCTCCCCCTCTAACATTCTGGCCTCTACCTCTAACTACTTGACCCCTACTACTTACTGGCTGGGCAGGTGGTGCTGCAGCTGGTGCCGGAACTATGGCACGAGAACCCTGGTACTGATGTTGATTACTCAGAAACCTCGGACAAGCTCTCCGAATATGCCCATATTCACCACACTAAAAACATCCCTCCTGATATGAGGACTGACCCTGACGAACCGGCTGACCACGATAATAAATCTGTAGAGGAGGTGCTCTAATAGAAGCTGAAGGAGCATTGTAGACTGGTTGAGCAGAAGGAGGCACATAAGAACCACGACCCCCTGAAGTACCATGTGAAACCTGTAGTGCTGAATGGAAAGGCCTGGAAGAATGGCCTCTACTAAATGAAGTCCCGCCTCCAGATGAGGCACCACTAAAACCACCGGAATGGCAAGGTCTCTTGTCTGACCCCTGACCTCCTATCCCAAGAACTGACTCAACCCTCCTAGCTATATTAGCTGCATCCAGAAGAGAAATCACGGTCCCTATCTCCTTGTCCATCTGCAAGCTGATGGGCTGAGCAAGGCCATCAATAAACCGTCTGACCCTCTCCCTCTCTATGGGCAATAAAAGAATGGCATGTCTAACCAAATCCACGAAACGAGTCTCATACTGGGTCACTGTCATGCTGCCCTACTGAAGTCGCTCAAACTGACGATGCTTATCCTCTCGAGTAGTAACAGGCAAGAACGTCTCCAAAAAGAGATGAGAGAACTGATCACAAGTCAGAGCAAGTGATCCAACTAGTCTAGTCAACAGAAAGTCCCTCCACCATTTCTTGGCGGAACCAGTCATCTGAAAAGCAGCAAAATCGACCCCATTAGTCTCCAAAATACCCATATTATGCAACACCTCATGACAACTATCCAGATATTCCTGAGGGTCCTCTGAAGTAGCACCAAGAAGTGAACAGGAAATAATTTTTTGAACCTGTCCAACCTCCATAAAGCATCGGTAGACATAGCTTCCCCATTAACGGGCGGCACTGCTGCAACTGGCTGAATTACCCCAACGGGATTGGCTATTGGGGTCTGAACCTGAGGAGTAGTCTGGACTGGAGTGTGGGTAGCAGGAGTCTGGACACCTCCTCCAGCCTGAGATACAGCTGCTGCAATAGGGAATGTGCCTGTCTGGACCACACTCTCCATCAAGCCCACTAAACGAACCAAAGCATCCTGATGAACCGGGGTAGCAATAAACCCCTCGGGGACCTGAGCTGGTCCCGCTGGAACAGTCTGAGTTGGAACCCCCTCATTAATCTCAATCTGGGGTTTCGTAGCTGGGGCTCTACCTAGGTAATGGGCTGAGTTCTGCCCCTGCCTCGGCCTCTGCCCCTAGTAGGAGCTGTTGTTGTTGGAGGACCGGAATGCTGGTCAGCGGAATATGAAGCACGTGTTCTCACCATCTGCGAGAGAATAGAAGAATCTAATCAGTATTTGGGATACAAGAATCGCACGATAGAGTAGAAATAAAAATGGAGTCATTTCCTAACTCAATAACCTCCGAAAGATAAGTACAGACGTCTCCGTACCGATCCTTCAGACTCTACTAAGCTTGTTCGTGAATTGTGAGACCTAAGCAACCTAGTGCTCTGATACCAAATTGTCACGACCCAAATTCCCAACCTTAGGGATCGTGATGGCGCCTAACACCACACTTGCTAGGCAAGCCAATGTTAGAGTTCGCTTAACTATTTCCTTTAATTAGTCATTTAAACAGCAATTTTAAATTAATACTTAATCTAATGGCTTTAAATGAATAATTCATAAAAAAACAATTAACTACACCGGTCCACGAACTAATTATATTGATAAATCCAAAAACTATCCCAGCGTATGGTGTCACAATTCACGAACTACTAAAGAATACTACAAATACTTGGTTGAAAGAAATAATGTAATTGTTCTAAATATAATAAGACAGTGTTTATGAAAATAGGAAAAGACTCTCGGGATCTGCAAACGCCGGCAGATATACCTCGTGTCTCCGAATAAATGAATAGCCGCTCTAAATATCTCTACGGCTTACCGGTACCTGGATCTGCACAAAAGAGTGTAGAGTGTAGTATCAGTACAACTGACCCCATGTACTGAGTAAGTGTCGAGCCTAACCTCGACGAAGTAGTGACGAGGCTACGGCGGGGCTTTAGCAATATAACATGTGACAATAATATACAAATCAAGAAGGAAATCTAAACAGATAATTAAGTACTGCAACAACAATAAAATAACGCAACGCCTTTTCCAGGCCTCATTTATAACCAATTCTCAAATAATTTCCAAGTTTCCAAACTTCAACTATAAATAAAAGTAGTGCCGAAAATATGAAGAATAGTAAAATAAACATTTAAGCCTTTCAAATCTTTATTTTCTTTGAAATTCAGTAAAAATACAAATGTCCTCCCTTATTGCTCCTTGTTGCGGCGTGCAACCCGCTCCCACCTGTCCACCCTTATTGCTCCTCCCTAAATATATCACCCTTATTACTCCTGTTGATGCGTGCAACCCGATCCCACCTGTCCACCCTTATAACTCCTTGTTGCAGCGTGCAACCCGCTCCCACCAGACATCTCATATCAATTTATTCATAAATTTCACAATTTAGGCCAAGCCTTTCACAATATTTTTGTCTCAACAATTATAAATAAGAAACTGTATTTTTCTCATAACTTCATCAATATCCTCTCAACCATGAAACCAACAGAAACATAAATATGTATATATATACACACACACACACACATATATATATATATATATATCTCGTAAAAAAAATGCCAAACCGCTCAATCGTTTTGTACCACAAGGGAACCAGTTAAAACAACCAATACTCTTTCCAAAATAACCACAACAATATTTAACAACAAAATAACAAGGTCAAGTAGTCATAGAAACAATAATAAACATAGAACAATTAAGACAAGAATCAATTAAGGCCAAGAAACAATAAATCTCATATCAATTTATTCATAAATTTCACAATTTAGGCCAAGCCTTTCACAATAGTTTTGTCTCAACAATTATAAATAAGAAACTGTATTTTTCTCATAACTTCATCAATATCCTCTCAACCATGAAACCAACAGAAACATAAATATGTATATATATATATATACATATATATCGTAAAAAAAATGCCAAACCGCTCAATCGTTTTGTACCACAAGGGAACCAGTTAAAACAACCACTACTCTTTCCAAAATAACCACAACAATATTTAACAACAAAATAACAAGGTCAAGTAGTCATAGAAACAATAATGAACATAGAACAATTAAGACAAGAATCAATTAAGTTGGGAACGGGAAAGGGATCATGTTTAACAGGAAATTTGGTGGTGCATAGATACTCGTCATCTCACATATACACCACACACATGCATTTCACATAGAAAACAAGTGGGGATTCCTATTCCCTCAAGTCAAAGTTAGACCAAATACTTACCTCAATTTTGTAGGCCACTCACTGCTCAATTACTGCTTTTCATTTAGAATCTTGCTCTAACCTGCTCAAATCTAATCATAATTAACTCAATACCATTAATTAATGCTAAAGAAACTAACTTTATTGAAAAATATAATTTTTCCTAAGTTTTCTCAAAAAGTGAAAACCTGACCCCGGGCCCGCTTGGTCTAAACTCGGGGTTCGAACCAAATTACGTTCACCCATTCACCCACGAACCGAATATACAATTAGTTTCGAAATCCGACCTCAATTCAAGATAAAAATTTGATTTTTACAAAATTCCCTAATTCTACCCAAATCCTCAATTTTTACCATGAAAGTTTTTAGTTTTTGATTTAAAAGTGATGAAAAACAATAAGGAATTGAAAGAGTGAAGTTTAGAATTGATTACCTATGACTTGGGGATGATATTTGATGAAAAAAATCGTTCCTAGGGCTGTGGGGTTCGAAAATATTAAGAAGAAGAAGGTTTGCCCGTTTTTAAAAGGGTATTTATTTTCTGGGCAGGCCTTCTATGCGTTCGCATAGGGCCTGCCGCATTCGCATTGGGTAATGGGCAGTGGCCTATGCGTTTGCATTGAAGGGGATGTGTTCGCATAGTGCTTTTGGGCTCCCCCTCCCCCAAACCCATTTTACACTGTGTGTTCGCATGGGGGAGCTATGCGTTCGCATAGCACAGATGGTGGCCCCCCTGAAGTTTACTCTATGCGTTCGCGACTGTGGGGGGTGCGTTCGTATAGAAAAAAATGACCCCCACCTACTTTAATCTATGCGTTTGCGTTAATAGGGGTGCGGACACAATGCATTAAATAGTTGTGCACCAGCAACAGCAAAGACAACAGAAATACAAGTGCAAAAACATCATGTGGTCTATCCGAAACTCACCCGAGCCCTCGGGGCTCTAAACAAAACATGCATGGAAGTCTATAAACATCATACGGACTTGCTCGTTCGATCAAATCATGAAAATAACATGTAAAAATATGAAGTCAACCTAAAAACTCATCATTTTCCTCAAGAACACTTAAAGTTCATAACTTTTCAACTGGATGTCCGAATCACGTCAAATAAACTCCGTTTTCACCAAATTTTATAGTTAACCTTTAAATACTATAACAAATCTGTACCGGGATCCGGAACCAAAATACGGGCCCGATACTAATGATTTCAAACATTAATTATTTTCTTTATTTCATTAATATTTCAGCAAAATAATTTCTTTCAAAAATTGATTTCTAAGGCTTGAGACCTCGGAATTCATTTCCGGGCATACGCCCGAGTCCTATATTTTACTGCGGACATTCCGGAATTATCGGAACACAGATCCGGGTCCATTTACTCAAAATGTTGACCACAATCAATTATAATCAAATTTAAATTCTAGAAATCACTATTTCTCATATTTTCACATAAAAGCTTTCCGGTTTCACGCCCGGAATGCGCACGCAAATTGAGGTATTTAAAATTAGTCTTTTTATGGCTATTAAGCATAGAGAGGAGTATGAATTCATAAAATGACCCCTTGGGTCATCACATATATATACACACAACACATGACCATAGGTCATTCGGTACCGAGGACCAAGGGCAATCCAGCCCTACGGAGAAGATCCATCTCCAGGTGATAAGTAATTCGGACAAGATCCATGTCCAAGGAAGATTCATCCCTCAATTATATCAACCTCGCTCACTGGGGTGTATTAGAAACTTCGGAGGCGTTCCTACAACCCAAGCGCTATCAAAATTATCAATAATACCGCTGCAGCGTGCAACCTGATCCCATAACTGTCACTCATAACAGGCTCTCGGCCTCACTCAGTCATCAACCTCTCCAGTCTTACCACGGGCTCACAATGTCATGAAAACAACCCAGAACAAATGATATGATAAATAAATAAATTACCGAGATTGAGGTATGATATGAAGATGCATGATCATGACCGAGTATGAAATAATAAATGAAGCCAATGAGGTGACAACAATAAATGACCGCTAAGGGTCCCAACAATATCGGCACAAAGCCTAAACATGATATCTAGCATGGTGTGTAACTCAACTAATTCATCACATGATGGAAACATGGATATTAACAGGATAGAGGCATTAAAATGTACCACGGAATCATCTAGGCCACAATTCTAGTTCGGGATTTCAAACCCTCAGAACCAAGTTTGGAAGCGTTACTTACCTCAAACCAAGCCAAATCCTACTCCGGGATGCCTTTGCCTTTCGATTCAGCCTCCAAATGCCTCGAATCTAGCCACAAGTAATACAACACAATCAATTTAGGCTAAGAGATCAAATCCACAAGAACAGTATCAAATTATAGGCCAAATCCCGAAATTTACTCGACCCCCCTACCCACGTCTCGAAATCTGACAAAAGTCACAAAACCCGAACCCTCATTCACTCACGAGTCTACCCAATGAAATTTACCTAAATCCGACATCATTAGGCCCCTCAAATCCCCAAATCATTCCCTCAAATTTGCAAGCCCTAATCTCCAAATTTCACCTCAAAACCACATATTCTAGGTAGGGAAAACAATGGGGAATCAAGATTATTGATAAGAAACGAGTACAAGGAGATTACCTCAAGAATCCCCTAGAAAATCTTCCTCAAAAAATTGCTTAAGCCCGAATTCAAAATGTGGAAATTAAGTTTAATTCACGAATCCTCGTTTTTAAACATTCTGCCCAGGATTTTCGCACCTACGACCTCATTTCTGCGCCTGCGAAACCGCACCTGCGGAAACCACTTAAGTTCCCCAGGGCCCGCACCTGCGCACCAACATCCGCACATGCGAACGCGTTTCTGCGCTTAGACATCCGCTTCTGCAAAACTGGGCCACTCACCTCTCTTCGCATCTGCGACCATCACTCGCACTTGCGGGCTCGCAGGTGCGCACACCCTCTCGCACCTGCATAATCCCAGCCGAACCTGCGGCATCGCACCTGAGGCCAAACCCTCGCAGGTGCGATTACACCAGCAACAGTCAACTTCAGCAGCTTCTCAAAGCTCCAACTTGATCCGTTAACCACCCAAAACACACCCGAGGCCCTCGGAACCTCAACCAAACATGCCAACAAGTCAAATAACCCCAGATGAACTTAGTTGAACCTTTGAATCACTCAAAACAACATCAAAACATCAAATTACCCTCGGATTCAAGCCTAAGAACTTCTAAACTTCCAAATTTCGCAAACGACCCCGAAACTTACCAAACCATGTCTGAATGACCTCAAATTTTTCACACACGTCACAAATGACACTACGAACCTAGATCAACTTCCGGAAATCCATTCCGACCCCGATATCAAATTCTCCACTGCCGACCAAAATTGCCAAATTTCTAACTTTCGCCAATTCAAGCCTAATTCTACTACGGACCTCCAAATCACATTACGGACGCGCTCCTAAGTTCAAAATCACCTAACGGAGCTAACAGAATCATCAAAATTCAAATTCGAGACCGTTTACACATAAGTCAACATCCGGTTGACTTTTCCAACTTAAGCTTATCCCAAGGAGATTAAGTGTCTCCTTCACTCCTAAACCACTCCGGACCCGGACCAACTAACCCGGTATATCATAATATAGCTGTAAAACACAAAAGGAAGCAGAAATGGGGGAAACAGGGCTATGAATCTCGAAATGACCGGCCGGGTCGTTACAAGTTTATCCTTTAGAACAGATACCAAGAATTCAATAAAATAAAAAAGGAGGACGTACGACATTCTTGGAAGATGACGGAGTAACTTTTTTTATGTTTTGATTTAGGTGAAACTCTTTTATATACTAAAATACTTTAAAATATACAAAATTATTTTCCACTCGTTTGATTTTCTTACAATTTGATAAAAGAATTTTTATTCGATAAAATATAATTATAATCAAATATTTAAAATTTTGTATAAGCTAGAATTAAGAATTTAAATCAATAAAATATAATTTTTTTTATTGCTGAAAATAAATAATTAAATATTTGGAATAGCTAGTTAACAAAAAGAATTAATTTCATCATTTTTCAAATTCATCATACAAGCAAAACTATCTTCAGGTTGATAAAAATTGGCTTAAATAGATGTATTTCAATAAAAGAAACCACCGGTGATGAAAAAAATTAGAAAATAAAGTCGAATCAATTATAATATAGTATTACAAATTAACTTGGTTAAAATTCAGAATAGAAGAAATAAGAATGAAATAATAAGTATTCAAAATAAGTTGACAATTATTATTATCTTTGTTTTTCATCTATTCCAATAAATGGCCCTCTATAGTTTTTTGTATACGTAATAAGTTAATGGTTGTAAAATACACATTCAGTATTGGTCAGTTTTAGACCTTACATTGTTACTTAATTATTCATTTTTTCCTAGAAACTATATGACCTGACCATCATTCCAATAGCTCTAAAAGAAAAATACAATTTTTTTTAATTAGTGTTGATTTGATGATTGTTTGAAGAATTATAATAAAAATATATAACGATTTCGATCATGTTATATTTAATGTATGTCACAACAATGACTACAATTTTTGTAAGCTTACCCCAAATGATATGCCCTTCAAATTAATATAAAATATATGTGCTCAATTTTTTTACGTGTGAACCAGTTTCTTCTAAAAACTATATGACGACCCTCTTTATTCCAAATCTCTAAAAAAATATAATTATTTTTATTGATGGATTTTTGAAGAATCATAATAAAAATATAATAAATATAGGAATTTAATTACCAAAAAATAGATATATCAATCATTTTAGATTCAATATCATGTTACATGAATTACTACAATTTACTAAGATATTTTAAAAAGATATGCCCTTTAAATTAAGAAGAAATACATGGTCTCCAATTGGAACAATGTATTGATCATTTTACCTTTTAAAAATAAATTTTAGAATTGTTATAAAACTAATAATTTTCTAATATAACAACAAATGGAGGTAATCAATATTTAGAATTATTTATATATTAATTCTACTTGAATAATGATATATCAAGACTAAACATACTCTTTCAAATATAATTTTGAGTCATTTTACAGTGTATTTTACTAGCTTACTTTAGTATTCTTTTTGAATGTCTTTTCTCATTTTCAAGGCACTTTGATTTTGTGTTCATATGAAATTCATGGATTATTAGTTGTTTGTTGTATGTGTGACGTTTTATCCACTATTTATGTTTTCAATAACTATGTGTACTACTGAAACTGAAAAGGAAGCATACTAACTTCATTTATTAAAAAATTGGCATAAATATTAATGATTATTGTCAGGAACTTATACTTTTATTTCATAACTCAAACAATCATTGAGATAGGATACACGCGCGATGCGTGTACCCTGAACGAATTTTTTATTATATTGAACGTAAAATTCTTATTGAATGAAAATTATAATAACAATTAAATATTTAAAGCTTGGGATGAGCTATTATTAAGATTTGAATCAACAACAAAAAAATCTATTTAACGTCATCCTAATTAATAAAAAAAAATCTTTGATTTAACTAATTTGCGAAAAATTTAAGTCATTCTTTTCGAAATTTATAATAAAATAGATTATAATATAGTAGTAAGAGTCAAACTGTTAACAATGCAAACGTTAAAAACAATAAGAATGAAATATTAGAAGACAAAGTATATTCTAAGATAGTTGCCATTAATTAATTTTCTTTCTGATATTCGTTCAAATAAATAACAATTCCTTATATTTTTCTCTGCACAAAGTTACTTATTTTAAAACATTAACCTAATGCAGATATTTTAAAACTTAGCATTAAATAATTGATTTACATATTCTTTATATACGCATATTTTATTAATTGACTCTAACCACACGTATAACGCACGTACACTAAAATTAGTTAATCGTAAAAGAGCAGGTCAAACTCATAGCCAATGAGATTCTTATGAGGATGTGAGACTCAAAATTAGGAAATATAAGTGGTGGGACTATGAAGTACCTAAAGCAATTTCTCTCTTTCTTAATTGCGAAGCTTGATTCTCCCACTTTTATCATCTTCCTATTGTCGGTTTGGACGGAGATTTATTGAATACTACATTTTCCAATTTATTTATTGAATCTACAATATGCTAAAGTAAAGAACGAAAAGAAAATTCCAAATATGAAAAAAAATCTGAATAGAAAATTGTCCCTACAAAATATGCTATGTATTATCATTTTGGCAGTAAATTCAACCGCTTAATATCACAAATTTTCAAATATTTTAAATTAAAGTACTCCTAAGAAAATTATATGATTTATATTACTTTCTATGAAATTTCTAATATTTAGTCAAATTAAGGAATTGATGTGTAAAACTCTCACCAAAAATATTTTCTGAGGCATAATGAATATCTCTTTTTAGTTTCCTCCCTCAAACAAAAAAAGGGAAATTAATTTTCATTTTTGCGTATTTCTCTTTTTTTTTTTCCTGGTTTCCTAGAAAGCATTAATTTTTTTGCGCATATGTAGATGTAACAAAAAAGTTATACAATAAAATACATATTCTTATTTCAGAAAGAAAAAAAAACACCGTGTGATCATGCCTCTTGAAGAATTTATAATTTTTGAGATATATAAATTTGAATTCTTCTCTAAATCCAAATGTCATGTTCTAATGGAATTCTATATTAATTATTTTAACACCTGATTAGTTAATTACAACCTACAAGTTAGCTGATCTTGCACGTAAATTGCTCCTAATAATATAAACACGAATTAGATGATTAAGTAGCGTGACCTCCTCCATTGAGACTCTAGAAACCACTAGGCTGTTTATAGAACCCGAAAAATCGAGTCAAATCGAAAATCCAATTAAATCGATTAAAAAAATTAATACTTTTTTTGTTTTTAATAAAAAATAACCGAAAAAATCGTACCAAACCGGCTATAGAAGTAACTATTCAAATTTATTATCGCACACGCACACACATATATAATTTTTTGCTATTATAATAATAATCTAATTCTTTGCTTTTACATTCTAGTTTGATTGGTAGTTTTCTTTTGTTAAGTACAAGAATTTATTTATGTTAAAAATAATCGATTTTTAATTGAGTACTTAAATTATTAATCACTAGTTGATTTAGTTGTCATCAATATATCTTGGTAAATGATAGATTTCTCAAATAACAATTGGTTTGATAGTGTTAAGTCGAAAATTTAGTCTCCGAAATATGTGTTTGGTAGTGTAAGTCTCATATTTAAGAAAACCCCCGATAAATAACCGAAAAAATCAAATAACCAATCAAAAGCGACAAAAACTGAATCGATAAAAAGCCGACTTAATTGGTTTGGTTTGATTTCAATATTTGAAAAATCGACTTACTTGGTTTGGTTACTTTTTTAGGAAAAAATCGATCCAAACCGAACCTTGAATACCCCTAGAAGCCACTATATTTAATTCTCGATAAAGTTCAGTTTTTCTTTTGGTATTCCACTTGGTATCCGGTACCCACATTGATGTCACGACTAAATTCGAATTCGTGCTGAGAAATCCCATATTATAGGATGAAGCGCTCAAACTCGAAACCTTTGGTTAAGAAAATTCAGTTTCTTCTTACTTACATGTCAAGCTATCTGATATCCACAATATAGAGCTGAGATTTAAATATTATCTTATTATATTATTTGTGATTAAACGGTTGAAGATGGATAGATGTAATTTGTTATAGTCAACTAGAGTGAAAAAGAGATTTTGAACTAAACTCTTTCTACGTATGTCTCTCTTTTGTTGGTAATTTTGATAAAATTCGAAGTAATTTACATTTTTTAGATGGACAAAAGAGCGACGTGGTGACCTTTACGTCTGATTTTTAGAGATGATCTTTAAAGAATTTCTTCTTTCAAGCCTTAGTAAGTAAGCAATCAAATTCTTTTCGATTCAATATTTTTCTTAATATACGGAAATTATAGTATATGTTTTTCATTCCCTTCGTTTACTTTTACTTTATTAATTATTTCTTAAGGGTCGTGAAAAGTAAAAATATGCCAAGTAAAAATGAACGGAGGAAGTAAATCGTTGTGTTAATTCAAGACTGTAAACTGTATCAAATTTGAATATTAGTATTTTTTTTTATATCTTATATTAGTGTTTATAACTAATTTCCTGAATGTTCTTTGTATTTGTATTTAAACAGTAAAATCAGTAATTACAGTGGGGAAGTAAATAGGGTAAATTGAATGGTAAAAGACATCACCTAGAAGCTAGATATTTACCTCGAAAAATCAACTGTGGTACAACGATCACGCGCCCGTTTGTCTTCACATTTTCCTTCTTCTAGTACCTTCTAGTTAGCTCAATACATCAGCTGCCACGTCGATTAAATAAACGGCTCAGATTCACGCTTTCACATAGTACCAGAATCTCTCCACCACTCTATTCTCCACAAATTAAAAAGGGAAATTTTCTTTAGTCCCTCAATTATTGCAAAAATGACAATGTTGATTCCTATAGTTTCTGACTAAATACTGGATTTTTAATTCGTAAAATTGTTTTATTTCTATCGTTTGAGAAGCAAATTTTCACCAATTTAACTAATGTTTAATTATTTACATGTGATTTCTCATCTTTAGCCTTTAGAAAAGGTATGATTAGTACTTCATCTTTCCCTACATGTAATGATTCTTGAGTTAACATGGAGAAAGATACAACTCAATTAACATGCATATAATGTTTATGCTTTGAAAATGAACTAAAGTAATAGTTGAAAATTCAATTTGACTGTTAAAACGCCATATTAGTTTAAAATTATACTATATAAAATAATAATATTATTGTTAAATTAGTTTTGATGTACGATTATCAAATAAAAGGAGTCAAATAAATTAAAAGGCAAATAGTAATATAATTTCTTATTTTACTCTATCACTAAATTGAGTTGAGGTTAAGCGAGAAATTAAAAGTGATAAATCTATCAACTGAAGTTAAATTTTTTTTGCATATTCACACATCTAAAAGTGATAGAGCAAGAATGTATCATTCCAGATAAAATATAAATTTATGTAAAACTGAAAAGCATGTGATTTCAACATTTTTATCTAAGCATTTGTTAATAAAATTATTCGGTGCATAAGAAATATAGTATGTAATGAAATAATTGAAGTGCGCACAAATAGATCCAAACCTGTTGTTATTTAAAAAAAAAAGTGGTTAAATTTGGAAAAGCAAAGAGTATATAGGATCAAAAATTAATTTGACTAATAATTGAAGGACTAAAAGCAAAATAATACCAGTATAAAACCAGCTACAGATTCGTCTTCTCTCTCAGAATCTCTGCAATTTTATCTCTCAGATACAGTAAACACATAAATTCACGGAATTTCAAGGATTAGGGTTTTACTTTACTGATAATGGCGGAACACGAGGAGCGTAAAGTGGAGAAATCGGAGGAGCATGAGGAGTCTGTAATGGAAAAAATTGCTGAAACACTTCATCTCAGTAATAATAACCATCACTCTTCTTCGTCTTCTTCTGATTCTGATGACGATAAGAAAACGGCGTCATCTCCTCCCGTAACGTCGTCGTTCAAGTCTAAGGTTCGTCGGCTTTTTGGTAGGGAACGTCCTGTTCACAAAGTCTTCGGCGGTGGTAAACGTGAGTCTTTTCTTTTTTCTTTCACTTTCTCCAATTTTTTCAGCTGTTTGTTGAAAAACAAGGGGAAAAAAATCTAATTTAGTTGACTAATAACAGAGTGGAACTTTTATTTGATTAAGGCTTCATATTTGGATTGCTACTCTATTTGCGCTTTAGATATTCTTTTTTTGTGGGTTTTTATTGTATCTGCTTGTTCGCTGTTTTTAGATCTGGATCTGTCTGTATATTAGTGTGATTATAACTTTAAAGAGATTGTAAAAGTGTTTGGCTTTTTATTTAGTTTAATGGGTTCAGATAACTTGTGGCTATTGATGGATGACTCTACTCAAAAGATTAGGCATGAGTATTGCATTTTTACCTTTGAGATGATTATAGTGTTTGCCCTTTTGCTTGGATTACAGTTTCGAACTATTAGCATAATTTATCTTAAAATTCTTTTTCTCTTTTAAAATTTTGTGTGTGTGTGTGGTAGGGGTAGGGATTGTGCAAGTTTTGAGAAAGCCTTGCGATATTTCAGTCTAAGGGCAAGAAAAATTTGAGGTATTCAGATCAACATTTTGGGGGAGGAATTATTATTATTATTATTATTATTATTATTATTATTTTGTATAATATTAGCCTGAAATGAGTTCATAAGATTGTTGGTGAGACCCCAACTTTTTTGGGACTGAGACTTAGCTGTTGTTGTTGTTGTTGTTGCATAAGTAGTTATTATTATTATTGCATTCAGATAGCATTTATGAATCTAGTCCAAATGGAGTGGATTGGATATAGAGAATTCATATATTGAGCGGACCTAGCTTATAAGTTGAAGGTTCATTGGAACCAGTAGCTTTGGCGCAACACCTATATATACCTTAAAAATTTCACAAAATAAGTACAAATAATGGACTCTGAACCTAGTAAATTAAATTGGTTGTGGTTGAATTCCAAGCTCGAACCTTTCTCAAAACAAAACTAAAAAAAAACAACGAATTTCGAACTCTGAACCATAAAGTTCAAATCTTGAATCCGCTTCTATAATTATATAGCTGATCCGATTAGTTTTTTTGAGGCATAGTTGATTGATGTGCTGAAATTCGTAATTCACACGCTGTATTGTTTGGTGGTGCAGCTGCTGATGTGTTCTTGTGGAGAAACAAGAAGATATCTGCAGGATTTCTTGGTGGAGCCACAGCTATCTGGGTTCTCTTTGAGGTAGTAGAATACCATTTCCTTACCCTGCTCTGTCATGGTTTGATAGCTGCTCTGGGTGGATTGTTTTTGTGGAGCAAAGCTAGCGCCTTCATTCACAAGTAAGTTCTCTTGCTGTTATACTTGAATGATATACAACTTTTAAGAGGAATGTATATTAGAGGATTGGTACAACAGACCCTTGCAAGTTTGGGATTAAGGCTTAGTTGGTTGATTTTTTGATCGATTGATGGTTTCTTTGTCCTACTTAGATCTGCACCACACATTCCGGAAGTTCACATCCCTGAGAAACCTGTATTGGAGTTTGCCACTGGTCTTAGGAATGAGATCAATTGTGCCTTTGCAGTTCTGAGGGAAATTGCAGCTGGAAGGGATCTAAAGATGTTCCTCATGGTGCGTGTCTTATTTTATATGCCAAGTTCTAAGATACTTTCATCTGAATGACTTGTTTGGTCAAAACCTCATTTCTGGTCATTACATTTAGGATTTTTGGGTGTGATATCCAATGTTAATCTTGTAAACTTACCAGGTCATCGGTGGCTTGTGGATCTTGTCAGTCTTGGGCAGTTGCTGTGATTTCTTGAGCCTATTCTACATAAGTAAATTCTTCACCCTTGATTAGTTGACCTTTGACTTTAGATGCAAGTTTTGGTTATTCGATATTGATTTGCAACTTCTTTGAAACAGTTGTTGTGGTGCTCCACACGGTGCCTGTTCTCTATGAGAAATATGAGGACCAAATAGACTCTTTTGCTGAGAAGGCCTTGTATGAGCTCAAGAAACAGTACGCCGTCTTTGATGCAAAGGTATTGAGTAAAATTCCTCGAGGGCCATTGAGAGATAAGAAGAAAGCTTAGACTCATTGTGTCAGGAGGAAGAGAAGGGGGCGTGTTGTGTTAACAGTAGATGCATTTTGTGATTGTCCTCATGAATTTTGATACAAGATGGTGGAAACCCTGTTGACTGATCCCAAGTGTCGAGGTGGTTGGAATTGATCTTTTTACAGCTATATCGTCTGATCATGGATTTATATTTGCACGGAATTGATGTTGATGTATAATATGACATGGGAATGCTCGTTAAACGTTGTTTATTTGGCTGTTTCTGTTTTTATTTTGTTAATTATTCGTTTGAGTTATCTTCTTTTCTAATCGGTAAACACCATAGAGGGCGGGGGCAAATAGATTGAAAACGATTTATGTGGACTCAATATCTTAAGCTGATAAGGACTTGCTATTTGGGCTTCTGCCGACAATATTTGTTTCATTTCTCTTGAAATAGATTTTTGTTTGGACCACCACAGGAGATTATTAGTTTTGATGTCTTAACACCATATTTAAAAGGTAGTTCTTTAACGTTTCATTTCAGAGAATTTGTGTTAGTAATTGACTGGCTGCACTGCAGTTGTATTTTTGTTTGCATTTGTCATCGGGGATACATCTATTCCTCCTAGTGTTGAAAAGCTCTTAGGATTTTGGATGAGTTTAAACAGTTTCAAATTGGTGCCTGGACCTAGTCGTTTGTCAGCGCCAGAAACTAAGGACAGCCTGGTGTACAGCTCTTGCTATGTGTGGGGTTTGGAAAGAGTCGGATCACAAGGGTTTATTTCGTTGTCGTTCTTCTCCATCTGCAAATTTTACTTTGACAAGGGTGTTAATGTGAATATTTAGAAGGTTTGATCTGATTCTTGTATTGGAGAAAACATAAAGCGGAAAAGAAAAAAAATAAATCATGAGCTTATTATCTCAAGATAAACAAGTTCGACTTTCTCATGCAATTAGAGATTACTCAGTTTACAACTGATGAATGTGTGTGTGTTTGGGGGACGTGGATTTTACGTCTGCTATCAGAAAATAACTGCAGAAAATACATGGGACAGAAAGGAAGCTATCCAAAGAATTCCTTCAATCCACACATCAAATCCATTACTGGTATCATTACATTGTAAATAAAAGGTACGAGCGGTTGGTTTCCTTACAAATAAGGGAAAGAAAAAGACTACTCAAGTCTCTTCCTCCTACTTTTCCTTTGGTGTTATAAAGGAAATAACCAATACAGTACCCTTTTGACGTGTACATGTTAATATTACAGAAGCAACAAAACAACAATTTCAAACCTACAACAACAATTAAATCCAAAGCAAGCAGGTCAGCTGGACTAATTAAGTTACTATCATCACCTCTTAACATCAACTTTCTTGTGTTAGCATTTCGAGTTTCTGAAGAAACCTAACTGTTTGGCAGGTCGAGAAGGGTGCAGGAAGAGGAAATTAGTTCTATCCTACAGGAAGTAAGATAACTGCTCCTTTTTCCTTGATCCTCCTTCCCCATATAACTCATTCCATTGCTTTAGTTCACTCATTATAGACCCTCCAGCAGCAAAGCTAGCTGCAACCTGTTACACAGAAACAAAAAAATAAGTTGTCCCCGGAAGCTGCGGTCATAAATATGGTGTGAAACTGATTGAGTAACCGGACACACAAGGTTAAAGGGCATACTCGGACCTTATTAAGAAGAGCACTCCTTCAAATCTTGTTGCAACTATTATCCAATTTCCACTCTCACATGGAAATCTGGAAGCTTTTACTGTAGTGACTAGTCTCTCATGCATATTTCCTTCTTTTTAAAAACTGTGTTTCTTTAGGTTATCATTCATCTTTGACGTAATAACCATCAATAGGAATTCATCTTTGCAGAGGCCTATTGAGAACCATTTGTAACTGATCTAATAAATGTATACTTCAGAAAAAGCTTCTACACCTGCTGAAATTGACCTTAACCTAACAATCCGTTTGGCTCAAAAATCAGATGCTTGAACTCAAGATCCAATTTTAACTCTCCCTATCTACGAGCTCTCCATTGTAGTTGTTTGTTGTTTAGAAATTGGCAATTTTTTACTTTATAACACCTGGAGTTCAATAAGTATCTTAATTGACAATTACTCGTCATTGGCAAGTTGGTGCTACAGTTTCACCTATTTGGTTTCTCAGGTTATGTACTTCAAGTTCTCCAATCTTTACCTAGTCAGAGCTTCTTGCTCTGTCATTCATCCTCAGTTATATTAATTGATTCTGTACGTAACTTTACCATCCATTCATAAGCTTAAGCTGATTTTTGAGAATTATCCTTTTACCTGATTTTTGGCTTCTTTGAAGTCTTCCATATTCAAAGGCCGGATAGTGATCACCTTATCCTCCGTATCTTCATCTGCAGGTGGAGCAACTCCAGCACTCTTAGCTTCCTCAGCTCTCCGCTTCTTCTCCTGCGGAAGTTGAAGTTCATTAATAGGAGAGATTTATAACAGTAAGCAAGAAGCAGTTAGAAATATAAACTGGTCAAGGAAGACAAGGCACATACTAGGTCTTTGAGTCTTTCTTGCTGTATCAACTCTCTCACTGGCCGGTATGCAGCAGTAGTGCACAGATTCTGTCCCAAGCATTGCCACATATTTCTTAGTTGGTGAGGTTTAAGGAATATGAAAATCAGAAACAAGATATACAACCTTGAGATCACTTCCAGAGTAGCCTTCAGTCATTGTTGCCAGCTCCTTGAAGTCCAATCCATCATCAACTTTCTCTTTGGCCAATAGAGTCTTCAAGATCATTTCCCTGTTCTCTACTGATGGTAAACCAACCATAATCCTGTATTTAATAGGGAGGAATCATTACAATTCGACATCTAAAACAGAAAAAGAATGTAACTTAAGCACTAAAAACTCTCCCAATGTCAATAACAATATAGGAGATATCCAATTCATATACTCCTAAAATATATTACCAAAATATGATTTCGGTTCTTAACAAAGCTCAACTTTTTATATAAGCTCATGGAAGCTGGATTTGCCAGACTGATATTCATCATACTTCAAGTTTAGAAGAAAAAAGTACATCAGTGGCAGATCAGATGTTACCTTCTCTCAAAACGCCTAATAATTGCTTCATCAAGGTCAAATGGTCTATTGGTAGCAGCAAGAACAAGAATTCTTTCACCTGCTTTTGTCAGTAACCCATCCCAATGGGTCATGAACTCATTCTTTATTTTCCGCATAGCTTCATGCTCCCCGGCTCGAGATCTCTGCCCAAGCATGCTATCAACCTCATCCACAAATATAATAGTGGGAGAGACCTTAGCTGCAAGAGTGAATAAGGCACGGACATTTTTCTCATCTTCTCCAAACCATTTTGAAGTAATTGTAGACATAGAGACATTGATGAAGCTTGCTCCAGCCTCACTGGCAATGGCCTTAGCCAACATAGTCTTCCCTGTGCCGGGAGGTCCGAATAGAAGTATTCCTCTGCATGGCTTCAAAAGTCCACCTTTGAATAGGTCCGGCCTCCTCAGTGGCAACATCACCAATTCCTGAAGAGATTCTTTGAGTTCATCCAAGGCACCAATATCAGCAAATGTCACACCAATTTCACTTGCTGGTATGACTTCAGGCCTTATGCGCTTCTCGAATTCATTGTCTGGAGGAACTTCCTGGTATAATCAAAATATCAGGCTCCCATATTACAGTAAGTCAAAAAAGTAGGAAAGTACGTTACAGATTCTCCCACATTAGCAAATATCAGATGCTTCTTGTGATAACCTATAAACAGGTATACCTTGTATTCATCATATCATTAGTTATTAAAATAGATTGCTTCTCTTATTTTCTGGCAGAGAGGAACAATCAGAATGCCAACTCACAGGAGCTTTAGGCGTTGAGGTTGAAATGTTGCCATCCTTCACTGGTGGAGCAGGAGCTTCAGCTTCACCTTTGCTTTCTGGTAGGATACCTTCAGCTTTGGCTTCTGGTTTTGTAACACTGGTTTCTCGGCCCTGAGCATCCGACAACGAGTGAAAGAACTCAAACTCTGAACACTATTATTTCAAAATTACGTCAAACTTCTGAAACAGAAACCAAATTTATCCTACCTTCGACGTTTCAGCTTGTGCTTCGAGCTTTAAGGTATCCTTTCCAGAAGATTTTCCTTCCTGAAATATGCCCAATCCATGGGACAAGCTGTTGTTTTCAAAGTCAGGAATTCAGCAAGATTTTAGGCTTGTCATTATAAAAAAGGGAGAAAACAGGAGCTTAAGAAGGACCTTGAAGATGAAATAACAAGCTTCCCATTTCTGTATTCAGGGTCCTTTGTGTTCATCAGATGGTACGAGATTGCTGATACCACAATTTCTTCTATATAGTTACTTAGGACTATTGTGTCTGACATACAAATTGAACCTAGATCTTCACATTCAATATCATTAGCAGAAAGTACTTCCATTATGTGATTTCTGTTGTCCTGAAACTGGATCATCTTCATATCCTCTTCTAGCTGAGACTTCCAACTAACAAGATGAGTTTCATCTTCTGGGGGTTTAATTTCAAGGTTATAGGGAAATATTGAGGAAAGCCTTTCATCTATTTCCCTATAATCATTTCCAGGGTCCACAATTCTTGAACCAAGGATTAGAATAGCTCCAGACAATTTCTTCAGCATTTTCTGGAACAACACATATATCTTTTCTGATCTACAAAGGACCTTCTCGACATCCCTTAGATACAGAACTATGGGACTGCTTTTTGATACTTTGACTAGAACCTGTAAGTGGAGTCAGCAATCTTAGTCCGATACATATAAGAGGGAAAAGTCAGGCTATGGCTATAAATGAATACCTTGTATAAGGTCTGTATAAGAAGCTTCTCATCAAAAGACCAGCTACTGTTGCGCGTAAGTGGAGCTGTGAAAGAATAAAGTAGTTGAAGCTTAACTGAATCTATAAATTCTATCTCAAAAAAGAATCCTACAAACTCTTCCATGAAAGACCACATTTCTGTCCATTCAGGTGGAGCATAAATCCAGTCTAGGTAGACCCTCAAAGGAAAATAATGAATCACATTCGATCACTGATCGGCAAGTCGAGTCCCAGCTAACAAGCCGGTTAGCATCTCTGCCCACTTCAAGGTAAGAATAAGCACTTCATAGTTCTCCCAAAGAATCTCATGTGTAAATTAAGAGAAAAATACAGCATTGTTTCATTGGCTTATACTTGTACTTGCTTTTACGAACTACAATTAGCCACACACAAGGTCTCAGCACCTAACAAAACTCTACCCCTGAGATCTCGCCATTTAAACAAAAAAGTAGAAGAATTAAAGCCAGCTTGGAGAAGAGAGAGTTGGGGAATCAATTACAGTCAAACTGCTTTTTAAGCAAAGTACACCACCTCACCCCAGAAAAAAGGAAAAAGAGAAGCAAAAAGGACAGTCTAGTAGACATATGATGAAAATTAGCTATGTATAACACTATAACATAATGCTTAGGCCACAATTCAAAGGATCAAGGCAATTAAACTAGTTCAGCGATCTCATGACTGATGCAAGTCAAAACCTGGATTTCCTGATGTGCCATATGAAGTTAAATTATCCAAATTGGCCGAGGCAGATGCATTCCTACGCAAATTTGTAGCTTTTAACAACCCATCTCTGCAAATATCAAGAAAGAACAATCAGAACATGACCGAGGAAAAAAAGGGAAGAAAAAATAAGTGAGTCTAATATATTCAAAGGATAAAAGAGATGTCATACTTTGATCCAATATCTACTCCACTGCTTTGTCTACGCAATGTGCCTGCAGCAATGGATTTACATGCATTTGTAACAAAAACAAGAAAATGAAGAATAAAGCATGTAGCATCAAATTGCAAAATCTAAGCAGGTAAATCAAAACAATGCACACCAACATACTAAAAGCATCAAGTTGCAAAATCTCAACCCACTTGCACATGCAGTACAAAGAATCATTCAATGCTTCATATTTTGCTTCAAATACTATATGCTGTTCTACAATTTGCATAAATTTACTTAGACATGTTTAAAATAAGAAGAAGCTTTACTCGGTGAAGCTAAAAAGTGCTCAAAATTCGTTATCAAAAACTTATAATCTACTTTATTTCGTATCAACATTGCACAGACTCAACTTCTTAGGAGACGTGGTTGTTTTGTGGGGAAAAAAACGAGAACTTATGATCTAGTTTATTTTGTATCTTCATTGCACAGAACTCCCAGCTTCCTAGGAACTTGGTATTTTTCTCTGCAGAGGTGGATCTAGTTCATACCTTTGTTTTCCTCCTTAGGCTGAAGCATGGAAAAGGATCCAAACATTCCAGACATTCGCCCCAATGTTGTCTCCGATATTGACCTTTTAAAAGACTGCAATCAAAGTTATCACCATTCAATACAGATTTTATTTTATGCATCAACATCTTAGTATAAGAGAAAATCAATTTCTGCAGCATGGACATGTTCTAGAGGAAAATTAGCCATAGGAGAAGTAAGAAGATGTAGAGTTTTGACTTACATATTCTTTGCATGCTCCTCCATATTTGCTTTGCATCTGTAGAAGACTCGTCATCAGAATACTTAGCAGATGGAGAAAAAAAGGTGAATCCAAGCTCTTTATTCACATACCTTCAGTGAAAAATCAGTTACATCCAGTAGCAACAACTTGGCATTAAAGTAATGAGCCAATGCCTTGGCAAGCATTTGTTGATAAAGTTCTGGAAAATGTGAAGCATCATGACTAAATAGAAAATGAATGGGTTACAAACGGAAAACTCAAGCCAGATCCAATGTTTGGTATGCAAAAACTAACCAGCAGGCCCTGACAGCAAAATTGTTCGACTAGCAGGGGAGAGGTTGCGAGTATGCTTAGCAAAGTCAGCATTTGTCAAATGAACAAAAGATGCACTTGTCAGCAACACCCTTGTTTGTTCGCTGTCATATGACAGATTTTTAAAAATCAGTACGTTGCAGCGCTCTTACTAAAGTCAAGTCACTCAGAAAATGCCAAAGTGGCAGATATTGTTGGTCGAACCAAGAAAAGAAGCAAAGCGTCTCCAGAGAGGGGGATGAAAGAAAAGAGTTCTTTGCAATGCCAAAGTTCGACAATGAAGCATAAAGTCCACCCTCTGAGTGCAAATGGAAACCATTCAAAAGGAAAAAAGAGCCTTAACCACACAGCTGATTGTAAAAAGCACTTTACTTGTCCACAACAAACAAGGTCTTGATTGCAAGTACAAATGCTTTTCAATCTATTAAGCAGCAAGTAGAAACACTTCTATTTCCTAATTTAAAATTAGCACAATTTTCATTTGGGGTGGGTGGGGTGGGGTGGGAGTTCACACCTTCCTGCAACAAGCAGCTATTGTACATGAAAAGGATGTATGACATATGAGACACCATACAGTTCAGCTTATTTCTCAATGTCTAAAACACAGGTCATTAATCTAACTAAACAATGGACCTCTTTCTCAAGCAAATCCAAGTCTAACATTCAAATCATTAAGAGTGCAATAACAAGAAACAATCTTCAAATTTCCCTTCTTTGATCATGATGGTAACATACTGAGAAGAAAGCCAGCATGCAGTGTAAAATCCCAAGGCGAACATTCGCTATATATTCTGATAGCTGAAGGTACCGACAAGTAGGGCCACCACCTCCAATCCAAGAACTATGTCAGTCTCAAAGGCCACTAAAAGTGCCACATAGTACTATTTTGCTAACCTTCCAACAAATCCACACTTTGCACTCACTCAAAAGTCAAAACACAGAGACAATGTCTTCACTAAAATCGTGTAAATTTTACACTATCAGTGAGTTTTAACTTGTGGTAGCAGGGCAGTTACCATCTTTATCATATTACGGATTAATGCTTATCAGAAAAGTTGTTTATAAACGGACAGTGCAAAGTTTTTTTTTCCACACTATCAGTGAGTTTTAACATAATTTATAATTATATAATAAATGACCTAATTGTGTAAACCGTCTTAAACTCGAAAAAAATTCCTTATTTACTATTTTTCAGATATAACATTAAAGAGTATAACAGATATAAATGAAGCAAAGAAGGCATAGAAAGAAAAGGTTTCACGCAGTGTTTGTTTTTCCTTCTTGTGATTACCTTAGGTAATACGGAAACTCATCGAAGGTGACTTTACTATCTTTGCCATTAGCAATGAGGTTGAGCATCTCTTGCTCCATTATCAGAGGTGTAATAACATTGGAGGCGGATCCACCAGTCCATCTGCTAACCGTCTGCCCTGAAGCCAATCCAATCCCAACTCCAACTCCTATCCCCACTCCCAAAGCTGACAACAACATATTCTTCTGTTCCATCGCTAAAAAATACTCAAAATAAATTTTTCTCCAGAAAGTGCAAAACAGAGTACACGTCAGCACCGCCAACAAAACAATGAGTAGTTTTTTTCCCTCTAGAAATGAAGAAAAAATCACGATTTTCCGATATTGGATGAAAAGAGGAAATTTATTATACTCAGATTTGGACCCCGAACGTGCTTAAAATCGCTGAAATCGACACAAACTTTACCGTAAGCTTTGGTAAATTTACAAAACAACTCGTTTCTCAAAATGAAGAGCAAATCACGACTTTTCAATGGATTAAACTCAGATTTGGAGCCGAGAGTGCTTAAAATCGTGGAAATCGACACAACCTTTACCGTAAGGTTTGTTAAGACAAACAGAAATTCAAATAGTTTTAACAAAAGTTGGAATATTCCAACACTTATCTCAGTATGAATATCGATCAGTTTTCTTCTCAAAGATCACTCGTAACAGAACGCGTTACGATCAACTTTTCTCGCACTCTGTTTTTTGCTACGTGCGCGGAGATTCCTCACCCTGAATATAACGTGTTTCCGCTGATAAAAGAAAAACTGCTATATTTCTCCTATACACTGCGTATAACGTATTAACTACTATATAATATGGTGAACAATACGGATGGATCTCGAAACAGTGAAGATTTTGTAAATTACCGGTGGCGGAGTAGCGGTGGTTCACGGCGGAGAACAAACGGGGAAATAAATGAGAAAGGAGATAAAAGGTGGTTAGAGAGACTTCAGTCTGTATTTTCAGTTCCCGCTTTTTCAGGCTTCGGGTCCTTACGTGTGAGTATTTGTAGATAAATATAAGGCAGGAATTATCTACGACTGAGACCGTTGTAACACAAAGCCAAACAGCATAATTTGCTATTCTTTTTATATTCTCTTAAAAAATTTCTCATCCTAACAAATTTTTATTTATTCATTAAGGACATAATATGACCAAAATAATGTACTGCATTATTTATAATCAAATTTACAAAAATAATTTGATCTAAATCAGGGACGGCCCGATGAGTTCTGTGGCCTAAAGTCAAACTTTACGAAGGATCTTAACTTTTTTAATTAAAAAATATTATTTATTTATTTGAAGTCTATTTTTCTAGTATTTCTTAGATACAAAGTTATTAATAATTTTCTTATAATCAATAACTCCTAGTAAGTCTTTCTTAATTGACAATATAGCTAATCCATTTAACCTTTCTTGAGACATTGATGATCTTAGGTAAGATTTTATCAATTTTAATTTTAAAAATTTCTTTCCGGTGAAGCGACGGTAACGAGAGTTATTAACATTATTCCATAAGAAATATAGGCATCGGAAAAAGAATCAAATCTGTTTATTTGATCGGGTGTATCAATTAAACTGTTATCCTCTAATTGTACTATTTTTTAAATATTTTTAATTTCGAAAATAAATCTAAACCATCAATATTAAATTGATTATTATGCTTTAAGGAACATTCAATATTAAGGCAATATTTTATTGAATTTTCATCATGTAGTGATCTTAAATTTTACCCTAAATAGAAAATCAAAAATATTTGCATATGCTTCGAATTGTTCATATATATTTTGAAGTGAAAAAAATAGCCTTGTCTACTATATATAAAGTAATCAACCCCAAAGGACTCTTCGAAAGATTTTGACATTTTATAATTAACATTCTCATCAAATTGTTACTTCTTATATATCATACGTTTCTTACAAAATTCGGGTTCGATATTCATTTCAAGTGCAATTTTCGTGACAGAAATCATAGCAGCTGCAAATCCTTCTTCTCTACACTTGTTGAAGAAAGAAATCAAACTTTTTCATTTCACATAATATTTTTTTACTCTTATACATCGCCTATTAGGTGTAACAAAAAATGGGGCCTCCACAAATATGGGGCTGATAATAGGCTAAATTTACATAGTTTAACGTATGTTTATGCTCTAACTTAATGATGCTTCATTGTCTTAACGATTATTAAATGATAATAAATTGGCTCTAATTGTGATTTTTGTGTTTCAAAGGAGTACAATGCACTATTGAGGACTTAGGATGATGATTTGTGCGAAATTGAAGAAGAACGCCCCATGGGATAATTTATGGAGGACTTGAGGGATAAATACGCTTGAGACAGAAGGAAACCTCACTAGCGCGGGCGTTAGCGCGAGTGCAGCGCGCCCGCGCTAGTCCAGCAAACAAGGCAGAAAGAAACCCCATTAGCGCGGGCTATAGCGCGAGACTAGTGCGCCCACGCTAATCCAGTGATCGTCCAGGCAGTGTAAAACTCAACTAGCGCGGGCATTAGCGCAAGACTAGCGCGCCCGCGCTAGTCCAGACGGGAAAAATAATTCGAAATGGGTATTTTTGGAAGTTCGGGGCCAATCCACTTAACCTATAAAAGGTTCAATTCGCCCAAAGGAGTAGATAATCAAGGTTTAGAGTATAGAACAAGAAAAGAAAGGGCAAAACGCAAGGAGGCAATTGGGCATCAATCCATATCTCCTTCTTTTGTGCTTTTACCTTTGCTTATGAATTCTTTTGTAGTTTTTATCATTATTATGAGTAACTAACTTTACTAATCTAAGGTTTTGGTGGAACCCGTTGGGGGATGATTTTATTATGATATTAATATAGTTTTGGTTGGTTATTAATCTCTATTTGATCAACTACGTTCTTGTTGTAGTTGATTGAAGGGCCCTCAATTAGTTGTGCCTATTTATTATGTATCTACTTGAGAGAGTGTGCATATTTAGGCAGTTGTTTGAACAACACCACTCCCGGAGTATAGGCGAGAGTCATAACCGAGGGTTTAGGGGTTGGATTAGAGATAACGATACATCGGGTGCAATCTAAAGTGAACTGTAATGCAATCTAGCTAGCGTAACTTGAGAGAGTGCGTCTAGTAAATTATCATAATTACTTGAGAGAGATTTATGGTAGATAGAGTGTTCATGATTGATANAGTCATAACCGAGGGTTTAGAGGTTGGATTAGAGATAACGATACCTCGGGTGCAATCTAAAGTGAACTGTAATGCAATCTAGCTAGCGTAACTTGAGAGAGTGCGTCTAGTAAATTATCATAATTACTTGAGAGAGATTTATGGTAGCTGGAGTATTCATGATTGATAGAGACAACTAAATCAAAACTATAGGCAGTATACAAGAAGGGAGTTCACCAACGGGGGAAACCATAACCTTAGACCTTTAATCCAATTGTTTACATCTTATTGTTAGTTAATCTTAAGTTTGTTATTTATGTTCAGTTGTAGTAGCAGAAAAAACACAAAGTGATATACACAACGTTTGAGAAAGTTGACTATTGAGAATCTAGTAATCTAAAGATGACATTTGATACGTTAATTTTCTGTGAGATTCGACTTTGGGCAAAATACCCGAATTATATTTGCAACGTCCGCTTAGTCTTTTAATAGACATAGTTGAGCGTGATCAAATTTTAGCGTTGTTGCCGGGGAGTTAACGGTATTATCAGGTGTAGCTGTAGGTGTACATATTTCTAGGTTGCAAGTTTGAACTTTTTTTTTTCTTGTATTTGATTATATTTTTATTTTTTATTTTTTATTTTTGATCTGAGAGACATGGCATCTTGGAATTATGTGAGTTTTGATGTTGGTAATTCTATTTTTGATCCTCGTTATGAATATTATAGAGGAAACCACCTAGAGAAAATTATCAAAATATTCCCGAGAGCGTGTTATGTGCACCAACTCAATCTTATGTGTGGAATATGTGTGATATGTGTGGTGGTCAAGATGGTCACTTTCATGGTTGTGTTTATATTTCTTATCTTCCCTAACCCCTTACTTTGATGGTTCTTCTTTTTCTTGTGAAATTAATAGGAACAAAGAACCCAAGTATGAGGACCTGAAAGAGATCGATGATATGCTAAAGTCCCTTACGGAACAATATGATGAGATACAACTGCGGGTACAAAGGCAAGAAGCAATTATTCACAACTTGGAGGCTCAAGCGAATAAAGTAATTGAACCCTGTAAAGCGCAACAAGTTGACATTGTGGATAGTAGCCAATATGAGTATGAATTGGCTGCAAAAATTGCCATTATACTGGAGGATTTAAAAAAATACGAGGATGAGCTAGAGGAGAAAGCCAGAATAGATCACCAACAATCAATCGAACTAGATTTTGAGGATGCCAATGTCGTAGAGGAGATACTAGAGTCAACCAAGGATATCGAGGATACATATTTAGTTGACTCTAGTGTCAATAGTGTTAATGATGTTGACAATCCCGATGTTTGTGTAGTTGAGCGCTATCACGACCCAATTTACCCTCCGAAAGGTATCGTGACGGCACCTAGTCTCTATGACTAGGTAAGCCTAAAATTTGCGGAAATGACAGAATCAATAAAATAAAGACACAAAAGATCACAAGTAGATATAGCGTAGTTTCTCAACATATACATTTTTACTACCAAAACCCGGAATGTCACCATAGTCACAAGCTCTGTACTAAATGTAGCTCTATACAATGAAACAGTGGAAAAATATACAAGTCTTCTATGCCTATACTAGAGTAGAAGGGGACTCGTGGGATTCTGCGGACGCGGCAGAATTACGTCGCGGTCTCCTGGCTGCTGATAGGACGACTCCTAGCCACGATACTGGGTGCTGGTACCTGGATCTGCACATGGGGAAAACATGCGCAGAAAAGGGCGTGAGTACTCCACATTCGGTACTCCGTAAGTGCCAAGCCTAACTCCAGTCAAGTAGTGACGAGGTCAGGTTGAGGCCCTACTGAGTTTGTAAAACAAGTCAATATACAATTTAAAACAGTGAAAATAGATAAGGAATGATAAACAGATTTAACGAAAACGGAAAGATATAATAATATAAAGAAAGCCCTCGGCCCAGCACAACATATATCTCAACAGTAAATGTGCAATGCAGTACACGGGGAAAGCTCCCAGATCTCAGTCCGTAGTACCAATTTAAATATGCTATGCAGTACAGGGGGAAAGCTCCCGGATCTCTGTCCGTAGTCCCAATTTAAATATGCGTTTCAGTACAGGGAGAAAGCTCCCGGATCTCGGTTCGTAGTCCCAATTTAAATATGCAAAGCTGAAGTATGTCAATTATGGCTCAAGTAAACAATCTAGGAAAACAACATGCATGAATATAGTAACTCTACCTAAGCATGATGTGACTAGTAACAAATAAGAGGAAAACAAGTCAGAACAGGTAGGCATGCTTACTCTTAAGCTATCTACTCTATTAAGATGGAAACAGTAATATGTGAATGAAAATGAGTGATTTCGTAGGAGTAAAAATAGGATTTTGCAACAATGACTCGTGTATGCACTCGTCACCTCGCGTACACGGAGTCCACATAACAAAATCAGTATAAAATGCCTAAGGGAAAGTCCCCAACACAGAATTAGGCAAGCCACTTACCTGGACTGCGCTAATCAACTCAATGCCAAGCTCTTGCCACGAGTATCTGACTCCGGATGGCCCAAATCTATTCAAATCGATTGCATGGTATAAATATCACTTCAAGGGAACAAAATAGCTAATTATTTATAAGATAGTACGCAAAATTAGGAAATTGGCCCAAAAAGTCCCCCGGGCCCACGTCTCGGAATTGGGTAAAATTTATATTTTCCGAACACTCATTCACTCATCAACCCACTCAAACAAGAATCAACAAAATCCAACGTCTAAATCTCCCTAAATCCTCAGATTTCTACTTGGGAAAATTTCATCCCATTTCCATGGTTTTTCATCCAATTTCATTGATTAGATTGAGGAAAATGATAGAGATTAACGATATATAAAGGGATTAAGGTTAGAAAACGTTACCTATGATCCTCCTCTTCAAATCCCACTAAAAATCGCCAAGTTCCGAGCTCACAATCGATTTTGGAAGTGTGAAATTCAAACCCTCGGATTTTTGGTATAAACTGCCCAAACATTTCGCACCTGCGACACTGGGATCGCACCTGGGGAAATACCATCGCAGGTGCAGAAATTCCTTTAATGACCTGGGGTCGCACCCCCGGCTCCCCCTTCGCACCTGCGTGTCCGCACCTACGGAAATACCATCGCAGGTGCGAGACACCAGAACCAGAATGGGTCAGCTGTTCTCAATTTCACAAAACTCACCCGTTGGGCATCCGAAACAACCCCGAGGCCCTCGGGACCTCAACCAAACCAACTAACTGACGCTAGTACCTTGTTCAAACTTGGTCGATCCTTAAAAAGACATCTCATAACATAAAAACCATCAATTATGCATAGATTCAAGCCTAAGAACTTAGGAATTTTCTAGAATTCACATCCGACGCCGAAACATGTCTAAACTCATCCGAATGACCTAAAATTTTGCACACAGGTCATAAACGACATTACGGACATGCTGTCGCTTTCGAAAACCCATTCTGAGTCCGATACCAAAATCTCACCTTTCGATCGAAATCGCCGAAATTCTAACTTTCGCCAATTCAAGCCTAAATCTACAACCGACCTTGGAAACACATACCGAACACGCTCCTAACCTCGAAATCACCCAACGGAGCTAACAGAGTCGACGGAATTAATTCCGGATCCATCTTCACACAGCTCTAGCTACGGCCAGATTTCTAAAGCTAAATTCCACATTTATGGGCTACGTGTCCAAAATCACCCCGGATTTCATCACTCAACGCTCTGACAAGTTCCAATAACATAAATAGACATGGGAGAAATGGTAAATAGGGTATCGGGGTGATAATTCTTAAAACGACCGACCGGGTCATTACATTCTCCCCCTCTTAAGAAAATCGTTCGTCCTCGTACGGGCATAGAAACATACCTGGAGTTGGGAAAAGATGGGGGTACTGACTCCGTATATCCTGCTCGGTCTCCCAAGTCTCCCCTTTGACTGGATGACCCCTCCACTGAACCTTTACTGACGCAATATCCTTTGACCTGAGCTTTCTGACCTGCCTGTCTAATATAGCCACAGGCTCCTCAACATATGATAGATCCCTGTCCAATTGGACTGAGCTGAAATCCAAGACATGAGTTGGGTCACCGTGATACTTCCGGAGCATGGAGACGTGGAACACCGGATGAACCCCTGTTAGGCTGGGAGGCAGGGCTAGCTCATAAGCAACCTCCCCAACACGTCGCAACACCTCGAAAGGGCCAATAAATCTCGTACTCAGCTTGCCTTTATTCCCGAACCTCATGACGCCCTTCATAGGCGATACCCGAAGCAAAACCTGATCACCAGCCATAAATGCCAAGTCATGAACCTTCCGGTCTGCATAGCTCTTCTGCCTGGACTGAGCTGTGCGAAGTCTCTCCTGAATTACCTTCACCTTGTCCAGGGCATCCTGAACCAAGTCTGCACCCAACAATCGGGCCTTGCCCGGCTCAAACCATCCCACAGGAGACTTGCACCGCCTACCATACAAAGTCTCATACGGCGCCATCTGAATGCTGGACTGGTAGTTGTTGTTATTAGCAAACTCTGCAAGAGGCAAGTATCGATCCCATGACCCTCCAAAATCCATACACAGGCACAGAGCATATCCTCGAGAATCTGAATCGTACGCTCGGACTGCCCGTCCGTCTAAGGGTGAAAAGTTGTGCTAAACTCTACCCTGGTGCCTAACTCCTGCTGAACGGCTCTCCAGAACCGTGAAGTGAACTGTGTACCTCTATCTGAAATGATAGATACTGGAATACCATGGAGGCGAACAATCTCTCTTATATAAATCTCATCCAACCTCTCCGATGAATATGTAGTCAGTACTAGAAGGAAATGGGCTGATTTGGTCAGCCGATCCACAATCACCCAAATAGCATCATGCTTCCTCAAAGTCTGAGGAAGTCCAACCACAAAGTCCATGGTGATCCGCTCCCACTTCCACTCTGGAAGCTCAATCTGGTGAAGTAACCCTCCCGGTCTCTGATGCTCACATTTGACTTGCTGACAGTTGAGACACTTGGATACAAACTCTGCTATATCCTTCTTCATCTTTCGCCACCAATAGTGTTGTCTTAGATCCTGGTACATTTTCGCGGTACCTGGATGGATGGAATACCGCGAACTATGGGCCTCCTCAAGAATCAACTCCCGAAGCCCATCCACGTTGGGCACACAGATACGGCCCTGCATCCTTATCACCCCGTCATCTCTTATAGTCACATCTCTAGCCTCACCCCGCCGGACTCTATCCTGAAGAACCAAAAGATGGGGATCATCATACTGGCGCTCTCTGATACGGGTCATGAAGGGAAGATCGAGCAACCACACGAGCTAATACCCGGCAAGGCTCAGAAAGATCCAATCTCACAAACTGACCGGCTAAGGACTGAACATCTAAGGCTAGAGGCCTCTCAGCCGCATGAAGGTATGCCAAACTCTCTGCCTGGCGACTCAAGGCGCCGGCCACCACATTGGCAACTCCAACCATCTACGTTGGCGCAAATTTAGATCCTTCTGCCTAAATATGTGCTGCAAACTCCGGTGATCCGTGAATATCTCACAAGGAACACCATATAAATAATGACGCCATATCTTCAGGGCGCGAACGATCGCTGCCAACTCGAGATCATGAACAGGGTAGTTTTTCTCATGGACCTTCAACTGTCTGGACGCGTAGGCAATCACCCTACCATCCTGCATCAACACCGCTCCCAAGCCAATCCTCGAAGCATCACAATAAACTGTATAGGACCCTGAACCGGTAGGAAAAACCAACATAGGAGCTGTAGTCAGGGCTGTCTTGAGCCTCTGACAGCTCTCCTCACACTCGTCGGTCCACATAAAAGATGCACCCTTTTGGGTTAGTCTGGTCATAGGCGCTGAAATGGATGAAAATTCCTCCACAAAATAGTGATAATACCCAGCCAAACCGAGGAAACTACGAATCTCAGTAGCTGAGGATGGTCTGGGCCAACTCTGTACCGCCTCCACTTTCTTCGGATCTACCTTGATCCCATCCGAAGACACCACGTAGCCTAGGAATGCCACAGAATCAAGCCAAAATTCACACTTAGAAAACTTGGCATACAACTTCTTCTCCCTCATTGTCTGAAGCACGGTCCTCAAGTGATGCTCATGGTCCTCCTGGGACCTAGAATATACCAGAATGTCATCAATGAACACAATGACGAAAGTATCAAGATAAGGCCGAAATATGTTGTGCATCAGGTGCATGAAGTTTGCTGGGGCATTGGTCAACCCAAATGACATAACAAGGAACTCATAGTGGCCATATCTGGTCCTGAAGGCAGTCTTCAGGATATCCGATTCCCGAATCTTCAACTGATGATAACCAGAACGTAGATCAATCTTGGAGAACACCCTAGCACCATGTAACTGGTCAAATAGATCATCAATGCGAGACAATGGGTACATGTTCTTCATTGTCACCTTATTCAGCTGTCGGTAGTCAATACACATACGCATCGAGCCATCCTTCAAATAATACCGGAGCGCCCCAAGGTGATACACTGGGCCTGATGAATCCCTTCTCAAGCAACTCCTGCAACTGCTCCTTTAAATCCTTCAACTCAGGAGGAGCCATGCGATAAGGAGGAATGGAAATAAATTGAGCGCCCGACAACAAGTCAATGCCGAAATCAATGTCTCTATCGGGCGGCATACTCGGAAGATCAGCTGGAAATACATCAGAATAGTGCCTGACAACTGGTACTGACTCAACTGTAGGGGTCTCAGTACTAACATCTCTCACATAAGCCAAATATGCATCACACCCCTTTCCAACCATCCGTTGAGCCTTAAGAAAAGAAATGACTCGGCGGGGAGTATACTCTAAGGAACCTTTCCACTCTAACCTCGGAAATCCTGGCATAGTCAGTGTCACGGTCTTGGCGTGACAATCAAGAGTAGCATAATAAGGAGACATCCAGTCCATACCCAATATAACATTGAAATCTACCATACTGAGTAGTAGCAAATCAACTCTGGTCTCAAAACCACTGATAGTAATAAAACATGACCGATATACGCGGTCCACAATAAGAGAATCTCCCACTGGAGTAGAAACATAAACAGGGGAACTCAAAGAGTCCCGGGCTATCCCCAAATGTGAAGCAAAATAGGAAGACACATATGAATATGTAGAGCCTGGGTCAAATAATACCGATGCATTCCTATGACAAACGGGGACAATACCTGTAATGACTGAATCTGAAGCAATGGCCTCGGACCGGGCCGGAAGAGCATACTACCTGACCTGTCCTCCCCTCTAGGGCGACCTCGACCTCCCCGATCTCCACCTTGAGTTGCCTGAGGTGGTGGGGTAGCAGCTGGGGCTGGAAAAATAGCTGGGGGACCTAGTGGAAGACGTGGAGCCTGATAAATCTGATGGGGTGCACCCTGATAAGTCTGAGGTGGTGCACCCCTCCTCGCTCTGGGGAAATCTCTAATCATATGATGAGGGTCACCACACTCAAAGAAACCCCTCGGAGGACGTGGCGGCCGCTGCTGACTCTGAACTAGCATGCTGGGATGGCCAGTGATAGCACCTCGAGCAGGAGGCACCTGAGATACTGGTGGTGCATAATAAGGCTCCTGAGATATAGGATGAGTTGGAATATCGCTGGCTGCTGGGAGAGCTGAATGAATAGGGCAACTCACAAAACCCCTACCATAGCGTGTTGCCGGTGCACGGGCTCCTGAAAAATGGCTAGTCTCTCGAGACCTCTTTGCCTCTCTCTCCTTCTGTCCTGGGCTAACATAGTCTCAATCCTCCGGGCAATACTCATGGCCTGCTAGTAGGTAATATCGGTCTCCAGCTCTCTGGCCATGCTGGTCCAAATACTGGGGTGGAGTCCCTCAATAAAGCGCGGAACCCTCTCTCTGACAGGGACAACCAAAGTTGGTGCATGGAGAAATCACTGAAACTGACTGCATACTCTGACACAGTCATGGAACCCTGGCGTAACTGCTCAAACTCTGCACGCCAAGCATCCCCGAAGCTCTGAGGTAAAAACTCAAGTAAGAACATCTCGGAAAGCTGAGCCCAAGTAAGTGAAGTTGCCTCGTCCGGGCTACTAAGCTCAAAATCACGCCACCACTGATAAGTTGCTCCCCTCAGCTGGAAAGCAGTAAAAGAACCTCCCTCGTCTCCACAATACCCATGGTGCGGAGAATGTGATGACACCCCTCTAGAAAACCCAAGGCATCTTCCGAAGCTAGTCCACTGAACTCAGGTGGGTGGTACTTCTTGTACCTCTCAAGTCGGAGTTGCTCTGCCTCAGGAACAACTATCCTAGTCTCATGCTGAGCTAGAGCTGTTGGGGGCATAAGAATATACTCTGGGACCTGCCCAATATGAACTCTCTGCTCAGGAGCACGGGTCGCGGGAGTCTGTGTCCCTCCTCTGGCCTGGGATGTAGCTGGAGCTATCGGGAGTAGACCCACCTGAGACAGAGACTGAAGGCACTCAAGAACTGGGCCAATGTCTCCTGGAGGTCTGGAGTAACAGTAAGGACCTCCTGTGCCCCTCCAACTATAGCTGCTGGGGGCTCCTCTACCTCTGCTTTAGCCGGTGCTCGGGCTGCACCGCGTGCTCGACCCCTGCCCCGGCCCTGCATCTGGTGGCTCTGATTGGGGGCTCGGGTGCCTGGTCATCAGTACGTCCGGTACGAGTACGAACCATCTGCAAGCAAGAATAGAATAGAGTTTAAGAATTTGATGACAACAACTAACACGATAAGGAATTCCAAAGAGTTTGATTGTTCTTAACAGTTACATAGCCTCCCGAAGATAGATACGGACGTCTCCGCACCGATCCGCGAGACTCTAATAAACCAGCTTGTGACTTGTGACTCCTATGAACCTAGACACTCTAATACCAACTTGTCACAACCCAATTTACCCTCTGAAAGGTATCGTGACGACACCTAGTCTCTATGACTAGGTAAGCCTAAAATTTGCGGAAATTACAGAATCAATAAAATAAAGACAGAAAAGATCTCAAGTAGATATAACATAGCTGCTCAGCATATACATTTTTACTCCCCAAAACCCGGAATGTCACCATAGTCACAAAGCTCTGTACTAAATGTAGCTCTATACAATGAAAAAATATACAAGTCTTCTATGCCTATACTAGAGTAGAAGGGGACTCGTGGGATTCTGCGGACGCAGCAGAATTACCTCGTAGTCTACTGGATGCTGATAGGACGATTCCTAGCCACTATACTAGGTGCTGGTACCCGGATCTGCACATGGGAAAACATGCGCAGGAAAGGGCGTGAGTACTCCACATTCGGTACTCCGTAAGTGCTAAGCCTAACCCCAGTCAAGTAGTGACGAGGTCAGGTTGAGGCCCTACTGAGTTTGTAAAACAAGTCAATATACAATTTAAAACAGTGAAAAATAGATAAGCAATGATAAACAGATTTAACAAAAACGGAAAGATTTAATAACATAAAGAAAGCCCTCGGCTTAGCACAACATATATCTCAACAGTAAATGTGCAATGCAGTACACGGGGAAAGCTCCCGGTTCTCAGTCCGTAGTCCCAATTTAAATATGCTATGCAGTACACGGGGAAAGCTCCTGGATCTCTGTCTGTAGTCCCAATTTAAATATGCATTTCAGTAACGGGGAAAGTTCCTTGATCTCGGTCCGTAGTCCCAATTTAAATATGAAATGCAATACAGGGGGAAAGCTCCCGGAGCTCGGTCCGTTGTCCCAATTTAAATATGCAAAGCAGAAGTATGTCAATTATGGCTCAAGTAAACAATCCAGGAAAACAACATGCATGAATAGAGTAAAGTTACCTAAGCATGATGTGACTAGTAATAAATAAGAGGAAAACAAGTCAGAACAGGTAGGCATACTTACTCTTAAGATATCTACTCTATTAAGATGGAAAAAGTAATATGTGAATGAAAATGAGTGATTTCATAGGAGTAAAAATAGGATTTTGAAACAATGACCCGTGTACGCACTCGTCACCTTGCGTACACAGCGTCCACATAACAAAATCAGTATAAAATGCCTAAGGGAAAGTCCCCAACACAGAATTAGGCAAGCCACTTACCTGGACTGCGCTAATCAACTCAATACCAAGCTCTTGCCACGAGTATCTGACTCCGAGTGGCCCAAATATATTCAAATCGATTGCATGGTGTAAATATCACTTCAAGGGAACAAAATAACTAATTATTTATAAGATAATACGCAAAATTAGGAAATTGNACCCACTTGAACAAGAATCAACAAAACCCGACGTCTAAATCTCCCTAAATCCTCAGATTTCTACTTGGGAAAATTTCATCCCATTTCCATGGTTTTTCATCCAATTTCATTGATTAGATTGAGGAAAATGATATAGATTAACGATATATAAAGAGATTAAGGTTAGAAAACGTTACTTATGATCCTCCTCTTCAAATCCCACTGAAAATATCCAAGTTCCGAGCTCACAATCGATTTTGGAATTATGAAATTCAAACCCTCGGATTTTTGGTATAAACTGCCCAGACATTTCGCACCTGCGACACTGGGATCGCACCTGCGGTGCCGCACCTGCGGAAACCCAATCGCAGGTGCGGAAGTTCATTAAGTGGCCTTGGGTCACACCTGCGGCACCCCTTTTGCACCTGCGGAAATACCATCGTAAGTGTGGAAATTCTTTTAATGACCTGGGGTCGCACCTGCGGCTCCCCCTTCGCACCTGCGAAAATACCATCGCAGGTGCGAGACACCATAACCAGAATGGTTCAGTTGTTCTCAATTTCACAAAACTCACCCGTTGGGCATCCGAAACAACCCCGAGGCCCCCGGGACCTCAACCAAACCTACTAACCGACCCTAGTACCTTGTTCAAACTTGGTCGAGCCTTAAAAACACATCTCATAACATCAAAATCATGAATTATGCATAGATTCAAGCCTAAGAACTTAGGAAATTTCTAGAATTCACATCTGATGCCGAAACACGACTAAACTCATCCGAATGACCTCAAATTTTGCACATAGGTCATAAACGACATTACGGACCTGCTGTCGCTTTCAGAAACCCATTCCGAGTCTGATACCAAAATCTCACCTTTTGGCCGAAATCGCCGAAATTCTAACTTTCGCCAATTCAAGATTAAATCTATAACCGACCTTGGAAACACATACCAAACACACTCCTAACCCCGAAATCACCCAACGGAGCTAACGGAGCCGACGAAATTTCATCCCGGATCCGTCTTCATATAGCTCTAGCTACGGCTAGATTTCTAAAGTTAAATTCCACATTTATGAACTATGTGTCCAAAATCACCCCGGATTTCATCACTCAACGCTCCGACAAGTTCCAATAACATAAATAGACATGGGAGAAGCGGTAAATAGGGGATCGGGGCGCTAATTCTTAAAACGACCGACCGGGTCGTTACAAGCGCATTGGTCCACACTCCAAGCACTTTTCCACATTGTGTTTGGATGATGATATGGAAATAGAGTCGTCCGAGCCACTTGAGGAGTCAAGGAGTAAGGAAAAAGATGCCTACATTCTGGAATTCTTCGTGCCAGAAAGTTGGGAATGCACATCTCATCCAAAGGCCAAGAAATGCAGAATACTACATTATTTTATTGGGCCAGTCAGATTTGTTCTACCACCCCGGGAGCATGATCACAGAGCAGAATCAAAACTTGGGGTCCAATTCATAAGTTCGAAGTGGAGGCAGAAAGTGATTCACGTCGTGTTGCGATGTTAAATCAAGCGCTTGTTGGGAGGCAACCCAGTTTTACTGCTTTCTTTTGTTCTTTTTTTTTTATTATTATTTTTATTATTTTATTATATTATTTTTTGTAGTGTCGATTTTTTATTTTTTTTAGGAGCATGGAACGCAAAGCCACTGGTAGGATGCAACAGCAAACCAGATGGTTGGAACTAAGTGTGAGGTACCCGCACGAAGGACCAGGCCTGTGAGAAGTCTGAGTATCCCATAAGATGCTAGTGCTTCGGCCTTTGGCCTACCAGGGAGTTTCTTTTATCCTCTTGTAAGTATGGGTGTGCATTAGGGACAATGCACAATTTTAAGTGTGGGATGCGGAGATTGTCTGGGTGACTTTCTATGCTGTTTTAGTTGTGTTAGTTTAATTGAATAATTTTTTTGAAATAGACAAGATTGGACTTTTCCTGATGACAGATTTCTTAGGCAGTTTTCTTGAGGGAGGTTAGTCCAAAGAAAACACCAAAAAGATTTTTTTATTTTTTTTATTTTATTAGGTAGTGTAGTAACTCCTCATTGGTTTTTCTTTTGACCGCGGTTCTTTTTCAAGGGTTTAGCTTGACCCGGGTATAGCTAGCTTCTTCTTTTATTTTTAGTTGTTAGGAATCCTTGGGGCAAGGTGTTGAATGATAAAATGCTACCCTTAGTGTGTTACACCCAAACCCGTGAATCCTAGAGTGTGACGCTTAGGCTCACTTGTTGAATCTTGTAGATTGTCTTAATGGTGCATGTTATAACTAACTTGAATGCTCAATGGAGTGTTTTGATGAACCAATTTGGATTTAATTATGTGCCATGTGTGTGTGAGGTATTTTGCATCTTATTCTATGTCTGCATTTGGTACCTAGAACTTGCTCTGTGTGTGTACAAATCGAAATAGAAGTTTGTTTAGTCTTAGAAGGGATATAGGCATTTCTTTGTTAATCCAGATACAAATATGTACCCACTTGAATGTTATTAACCATAGTCAACTACTTTGAGCTTATAAGTCTGTTTCTTTGATAACCACATTATGAACCATAACCAATTGTATGAATAGCCTGTCTGTTTGAACCATGTACCTCCCATGAGCACTTGAATTGTTAGCTGATATGTAAAAGTCAAAGTGTGGGGTGGTGGTTTGATCTGTAAGGAAAATCAAGGAAATAGAATGAAAGGTGCAAAAGTGTGAAAGAAAAAAGAAAAAAAAATGCAAAAGTGAAGGCCACTTAGAGAAAAACAAAAGAAAGAAATAGGACAATAAATACATGTAGTCCTTGATAATTAGTGGCACGAAAAAGAAAGTTGCACCTAAAGAATAGTGGGGTAATTATGAAGCAAAGCGTGGTGAAAGTTCTGGCCAAGCATGAAAATGGGCTGAATGTTAATGTAATTGTATTAAAAGTGCTTAGGGAGGTTAGTCACTATACCCAAATGTATCCTACCAGTTTCTTAGCCTACATTACAACCAAATAAATACATATTGATCTTAGACTGAATAAACTCAATTAGTAGAGTATTACACTACGGGCAAGCATATGGCGTATCTATGTGGCATATGAATGTTCTTTTTGAGAGTGAGTGAATTCTTTCGATTCAAAGTTCTTGTTGCTCTTAATATTATTTTTGTGAAACTACTCTCAATTGTGTGATGTGAGGGCACGTGATTCATGACAGAGAGGTAAGTCTTGACCTCATTGTAGAGTATCTTGAGGAAGTAAGAGTATAGCATGGCATGTGAGAGTTATCACTTGAGGCATAAATGTTAAACTTCTAGGTACAATGCTTGTAAAACGTTCGTGGTGTGATACCGTAGGAAGTGTTTGATGAAAAGAACCCTTGTAGGATATAGTGGATTGCTCGAGGACTAGCAATGATTTAAGTGTGGGGTGTTGATAATAGGCTAAATTTACATAGTTTAACGTATGTTTATGCTCTAACTTAATGATGTTTCACTGTCTTAACGATTATTAAATGATGATAAATTGGCTCTAATTGTGATTTTTTTGTTTCACAGGAGTACAATGCACTATTGAGGACTTAGGATGGTGATTTGTACGAAATTGAAGAAGAACAGTCCCATGGGATAATTTATGGAGGACTTGAGGGATGAATACGCTTGAGACAGAAGGAAACCTCACTAGCGCGGGCGTTAGCGCGAGTGCAGCGCGCCCGCGCTAGTCCAGCAAACAAGGCAGAAAGAAACCCCATTAGTGCGGGCTGTAGCGCGAGACTAGCGCGCCCACGCTAATCCAGTGATCGTCCAGGCAATGTAAAACTCAACTAGCGCGGGCATTAGCGCGAGACTAGCACGCCCGCGCTAGTCCAGACGGGAAAAATAATTCGAAAGGGGTATTTTTGGAAGTTCGGGGCCAATCCACTTAACCTATAAAAGGTTCAATTTTCCCAAAGGAGTAGATAATCAAGGTTTAGAGTTTAGAACAAGAAAAGCAAGGGCAAGACGCAAGGAGGCAAATTGGGCATCAATCCATATCTCCTTCTTTTGTGCTTTTACCTTTGCTTATGAATTCTTTTGTAGTTTTTATCATTATTATGAGTAGCTAACTTTTCTAATCTAAGGTTTTGGTGGAACCCGTTGGGAGATGACTTTATTGTGATATTAATAAAGTTTTGGTTGGTTGTTAATCTCTATTTGTTCAACTACGTTCTTGTTGTAGTTGATTGAAAGGCCCTCAATTAGCTATGCCTATTTATTATGTATCTACTTGAGAGAGAGTGCATATTTAGGTAGTTGTTTGAACAACACCACTCTCGGAGTATAGGCGAGAGTCATAACCGAGGGTTTAGAGGTTGGATTAGAGATAACCGTACCTCGGGTGCAATCTAAAGTGAACTGTAATGCAATCTAGCTAGCGTAACTTGAGAGAATGCGTCTAGTAAATTATCATAATTACTTGAGAGAGATTTATAGTAGCTGGAGTGTTCATGATTGATAGAGACAACTAAATCAAAATTATAGGAAGTATACAAGAAGGAAGTTCACCAACGGGGGAAACCATAACCTTAGACCTTTAATGCAATTGTGTACATCTTATTGTTAGTTAATCTTAAGTTTATTATTTCTGTTCAGCTGTAGTAGTAGTAGAAACAACACAAAGTAATATACACAACGTTTGAGAAAGTTGACTATTGAGAATCTAGTAATCTAAAGACAACATTTAATACGTTAATTCCCTGTGGCATTCGACTCTGGGCAAAATACTCGGATTATATTTGCAACGCCCACTTAATCTTTTAATAGATATAGTTGAACGTGATCAGGGGTCTAAAATAGTTAATTTACTTGCTTTATGGAAGGGCCGCCCTGATATAAATCAAAAGACATGTGCTAACTAACTTCACGTTTTACATCTACGTCTTTAAGTGATTTTTAGGTTTTTGTTAACTTGTCCATCTTTCGCATAAGAGAAAATATATATTTTCTTTCCGGACATTGTGAATCGTATTTTCTATTTATTTTTTTTTAATTACAAACCCTAAGCAATTATACTCTTCCCTAAGAATTGAATCGAGGATCCACGAGCATAGAGAAAACAACCATTATAAATTAACAATTGCCTTCTTCATGTTTACATGTAGCCCTGCATCAACAAATAAACAGACCTTAAAATTGTCTTAAGGTCACATTTTGTATCTCAACATATTTTAGGAAATTATTTTTTTGGCAAAGGACCAAATATACACCTATACTATGAGAAAATGTTTAAATATATTATTTGTTATACTTTGGGTCCAAACATATTCCTGTCGTAATACTATTGATTTAAATATACCCCTATTTTATTAAGTTTGTCCAATATGAACTACCAATCCTACGTGGCACTAATATGTGATGAGGTGGATGCCACCTCTCAGCTCCCCTAATTTATATATAAAGACTAAAATTCAAAATATAATATCTTTTATGGTAGCGGTAATGGTGGTAGTAGTTGTGGAGGAAAAAGATATTTTAGTGGTAGGAAAAAAATACAAGGAAGGATTAAAATGGGTTATGGGCGATGCCAAATGTCAGTTCCATGTAGGTTTGGATGTCCACTTTGGACAAACTTAATAAAAGAGGAATATATTTGAATCAATAGTATTACGAGAAATATATATTTAGACCCAAAATATAACGAATGATATATTTAAACCTTTTCTCGTAGTACCATGGATATAATTAGTCCTTTTCCATTATTGTTTTTGCTACATATGTTTTATACCAAGTGTTGATAACTCTATCTAAATAAAAATTTGACCTTTTGTTGACTCCATAGGGTCGCAGGTGATTTTGGTAGGGATGCGATACAGAGAATCTTTTCTTAGTTTTATTCTGGACTTTGTGATAAAATGGTCAGAACGCTGTACTTGGTACTATGCAACAAAATTAAATTCAACCGTGGCTGTGCCTGATGTTGCCGAAATGGTTAGCCAATCAAATTTCAGTTAGGAAAAGATTTGCAGGGGTAATTTTACAAAAAGATCCTTGAAATTATATGAAATGGCGTGATTGCCCCTTATCTTTTGAATATATCGGAGCAAGTGGGTTGACAAATATCTTACGGGGAAAAAGAAGAAGATAAGAGACATCTCTATTTTTGGCAAGTATACCTTGAATTGGAGACAACTTTGTGGAATCAGGTGGTTTTACTTTGTCTATATGTCCTCCTCCATCTAAATTTATGAGCAGTATTTGTTTTAGAGAACACAAAATTATTTTATAAAAAAATTGAACTTGTAATATAGAACAAACTAATATATTTGTACGGCTATAAATTATCTAACTAAAAGTAACATAAAAAATTTTAAATTAAATTATTTTTAAATAAAATATGTTTTGGAAAAATAGATTAAAAAAGAAAGTATGCCTTATAACTCGAAACGATGTATCAGACAGCACGGTGCACTAAGCTTTCGCGATACATAAGATTTGAAAAAGCACTGCACCACAAGAATTTATATTACTGTAAGAGATTGTTTCCACGACCCGAACACGTGATTTCCTGGTCGTATGGTAAAGTTGCTGCCAAGGCTATACTTGGAACTATCTTGTTGTTTTTATTCTGTTGTTATATGGATTTATGATACTGTCCCTTCGTCTCTATATTCTCATTAATGTGGTGCTTATGCTTTCTTGAGCCGAGACTCTATTAAAAACAGTCTCTCGATTCTTACAAGATAGGGGTAAGGTCCGCGCACACACTACCCTCCCTATACTCTACAATGTAGGATAATACTGGGTATATTATTATTGTTATAATTTTCGGAATGAGAGAGTGGGGATGATTTTTTATATTTTTTAATAAGAAAAGGATCTTTCATCTTTCGAGAAAGACTGATTCTCTGATGAGAAATGCATAAACTTACATGCAAAACATGGAGAAATAAATAAAAGGAAAAGAAACAAATAACAAGCCATCAATTAGTACTTAATATAGTTGGGGGGAGACACTGAGAGATGGGAAGCATTGGAAATTGCAGAGAAAGTAGAATTCTTCACGCTACTTGCATACATGTAACAAAGCATGAGTAGATATTAATTGATGTGCTCATTTGTAACAACAAGTCAGGATGGCCGAGTGGTCTAAGGCGCCAGACTCAAGTTCTGGTCTTCGAAAGAGGGCGTGGGTTCAAACCCCACTTCTGACAATGTTTTTTGCCTATTAAATGTTTAAAGTCGTAGTAGTAGCAGTCAAATACCACCCATAGATTTTTCTTCTTTTAAATCACTTTTCCTTTCTATTGACAGTCACCAAATTTAGCTGTGACCAAGTGGTTCCTCTTAGTCCTATGTCCTTTTAATAATTTGCACCTAAGTTGTACGTGTCACATTTGCTTTCCTTATCATACTAATACCATTGATATCTCCATGATTGCACCATTTCTTGTTTTTAGTAAAAGCATCACATATGTTTGTTGACGGGATTCTTGACACAACCGGTAAAGTTGTTGTTATGTGATCAGAAGGTCATGAGGTCGAGCCATGAAAATAACCTCTTGCAGAAACTCAGGGTAAAGCTACGCATAATACATCCTTGTGGTCCGGTCCCTTTATGAAACCTGAACATAAAGAGAGCTTAATATACCGGACTACCGTTTCATCACATATGTTTGTTGTTCTATGGTTCAAGAATTAACTTGTCATCTGCAACCAAACACATGCGGATCTTCGATTGGCTTGCATTCATCTCAATTATTTTAGTACGTACTAGTTATCCCACTTCAACATAAATACAAGAAACCAAAATTTAAATAAATGAAAAGAAATCGCCTAAGCATTTTTTTTGTGGGAGGTAAAATCAGAAAACACAGTAAAGAAAATTTCCATGCTGACAACGACGTAGAGATTAAAAAAAACAGCACAAACCTATGAAGATAATTGATAAAATCACATGAATGAATTGAAATTAAGTTTTATTTCATTTCATTAAATCTAAGAATACAAAACCATTCCACAGACTATGTAAGAGGATGGATGGCAATAAATTCCTTGAACGTCCATATATTACACCCATTACAACCCCTAGAAAAATTAGTGGTAACATCCTTTGTACATTAAAATGTGCTAAAGCAAATGCAACCGAACTCATAAGAATTGAACACCATACAGGCATATATTTTGTCAGTGAAGGAAGGAGGAATCCCCTAAATACAATCTCCTCCCAAAGAGGGGCACACACAACAAGTACCAATGCATACAACGCCATCGCCACTGGATCCCGTGCCAATATAGACTGCTCCACACTAGAGAGAGTTACGGGAGTTGAAGGGAGAACGGGTAATAGGTCCAGGTTGAACTGTGAGAGACGGTTCACCAATGGAAACATGAGACATCCGAGAAGAACGTCGAATAGCCAGTTCCCTTTCAGACTAAACTTGAACCAATCTGATGGAAGGGGACGAAAACGGGATAGACATCGTTTAAGAATTAGAATTCCAGCAAGACCCTCAGTTACATCGGTCAAAAGGCTGAACAAAGCCTGCCCTCTGAATGTGAGCGATTCTTTGCTAATACCTACCATATAGGCTCCAAAAGGAATCATCCAAGAACCTATAAACCAAAATGAGACTATCCAAAGAAGCATAACCTGCACAACCACAGCTCTGGTCAATAAGAGGTTACCACGTGAAACACATAACATAGATAAGTTGAAAACTACAAGTATGTGTTATAACAACATGTATAAGGAAGCACAATGTCTCGTATAACATTCAAGTCATGATTAGCAATCACTGGAGGTGTAAAAACTATGGCGAGCTTTACAAAGTCGGGGACAACAAGGTTGGAAAACAAAAAATTGAGGATGGTTAGGTAGTAGAACTAGGTAACTTAAAGAGGGAAATAAGCATTTTATGTACCAGTTCCATTGTTATATAGACTACTTAAGACCTACACTCGGAGCCTGTGCAGAAATTGGACAACTAAGTGAAACTATTTTTTAATTATAGATAATTCTGATTTCCGTTTTTTCCTTTCCCTGTAAATAAGTGCAACTATCATGAGTATGACCTCCACTGAGGTAATCTCCTGACACATAATTGAACAAGGCAACCTCTTTCTTTTCTTTTCCTTTTTTTTTTTTTGGCGGGATACGTTGGTACAAAGTAACTTGACAAACGAACAAACTACAGTCATGCCTTCACCACCAGTAACTTAGGCACGATAACTTCGGCACGATGAGAAAAAAAATTGTACACTGAGTCTTGGTTAGGCCTCATCATTAAAAAGGAAGACCCTTTACCTGAAGGATGGTCTCAGCTGTCCATGGAACAGTCCATGGTTTTCCGATCACTTTAAATACTACATCTGCAGCCTGAAAAGCATGAAGCTCTCATTAAACGTGAGAAAAGATTGTTTTTAGTAATTGATCATCTGTGTCAACAATTAACAAATACTCATCAAAGAAAAGTCTTCCCCCATGGATGTGGAGCAGTGATCCTAAAGCATATCTGTAAAGAATAGTTCTTGTCTTCTTGAAGGCCCTAATGTCCGAATTAACTAATGCACAGAACATGGACTCAACACTCTGGTGAACATGTTTGAGACACATAGCGCAGTGCCCTTTTGGCATACAGTTACCCATTGGAAAGAAGGGATTTGGATAGCATGCTTGGCAAAAGATGGGATTGCAGAAAATATGTTTTTTCTCTTTCCTTTTTCAGCAGACTACAAGGACAAAGAAAATGATTAAAACTAGCAAATGCAAGATGAAGCTTTTGTTACTAATACAAAAGTTCAAGGGACTTAGAAAGTGGTTTCTAATTGTGGAAGAATGTCATTATAAACAACGTTTAAATGGTTCATAGAAGGAACTAATTTCAAACTCTCATGTAATAATTGCCTTCTAGATTCGATTGTATCCTTGGGAAAGCTAGCTCCTGTTCAGCGGAAATGATGGTGGGTTCTCCTTAAGAAATACAATTTGATACAGGTAATAGTTGTCAAGACGGAAGGTTGTCATGAAAAATTAAGCAACAGAAAAAACATACAAAACATCCTCCATCCCCATC